>JAODJW010003389.1:0-13187 GCA_026777045.1 Hyperopisus bebe | reverse complement strand
AACCACCTTGGTTGTCATTTCCTAGATTTAGTTTTGCTGGAAACAGGTATAAAGTCCTCTTGCACTTGCAACAATGTTCTTCCCATGACTCTTCAACTGTTTTGCTATTTAACTTCATCCAGTTTACAGTTTCTAGTTTCCATCTCATACCATTAATGTGACGCACAGCGAGGAAGAAGGAGGCAGACCCCAAATTGCGGGAGCGAACGGGTTTGTTTATTAAATTGGGTGCAGACAAATCGGGGGGTTATTCCAGTCGGGTGGTCAGGTCACAGGCAGAGGTCGGGTTCCGAGTTGATCAGTCCTACACAGAGGTACAAAACGTGGAGACAGAACAGAGGGAAGGACCAGGGTCAGCAGGACAGCGGGGCAGGACGGGGAAGGCAGGCAGGCGTGACACAGCAGGCAAGAAGAACCGGGAGAACAGGAGACAGGAAAAGTGCTTGGTAAGACTCATTGAAACAATGACGTGGGGGATCGAAAACTTTTGGCTATAAAACTAGCTTTCGAGAAATGGAGACACTGGCTGGAGGGGGCTCGTCACCCTTTTCAAGTCCTTACCGATCATAGGAACCTCCAATATAACTGGGTTCAAGCAAGTATTCAAGGCATATTCGGCCCATACTAGGTGGGTGGCCAATTCTGCTGGTTTGTCCTTACACGACTACCGTAATGCCTTGGATACTTCCTGATTAGTTCTCTCAGCTAGTCAATTGGACTGGAGGTGATAGGCGGGGGACAGACTGAGGGAGACGTTAAGTTTAGCGGAAAAGGCACGGAACACCTGTGAAGAAAATTGGGGCCCCCGATCAGACATAATATCTTCGGGGATACCGTAGTAGCGGAAGACCCAGGTGATCAATATGTCGACTAACTCCACCGCCGTAGGGAACTTAGAGGGAGCAAGGAGCTGACACATCTTAGAGAAACGGTCGACCACCGTGAGTATTCCCCTTTAGAAAGGGGAAGATCCGTGATGAAATCCATAGCAATATGTGACCAGGGGCGCGAAGGGATTGGTAATGGGTGAATCAGGCCAGCCGGAGGTAAATGTGAGGTCTTCATTTGAGCACACTCGGGACATATTGTTCGATGTCTCGTCTACATCCAGCCGACCAGTACCTTCGTGCCACCAACCGGAGTGTTGCAGAGGCCCCGGGATGCCTGGAGCCCCAGGACGTATGAACCCACCTGAGGACTGCTGGTCGAAGGTTCGAGGGGACATACAGCCTACCCAGGGGACAGTCGACAGGTGGAGTGGTATGGTCATTAGCCACCCGAAGGGTGTTTTCTAGAGACCACGAGATGGTGGCGGCAAAACAGGACAGATTCAATACAGGGGCGGTCCGATCTCTTTCAGTTGAGAAGTCGTATTGACGGGAGAGGGCATCAGCTTTTCTATTCTTCGACCCTGGAATGTAGGAGACTACAAAGTTAAATCGGGCGAAAAACATGGCCCAACGGGCTTGACGGGGATTCAACCTTTTAGCGGTCTGTACATATTGGAGGTTCCTATGATCGGTAAGGACTTGAAAAGGGTGACGAGCCCCCTCCAGCCAGTGTCTCCATTTCTCGAAAGCTAGTTTTATAGCCAAAAGTTTTCGATCCCCCACGTCATAGTTCTGTTCAGCTGGTGAGAGCTTTTTGGAGAAGTAGGCACAAGGGTGATGTTGTCCGGTGTCTGGGTCTCTTTGGATAAGAATACCTCCTACTCCAGCATCGGATGCGTCCACCTCCACCTCGAATGGATCCTCTGGGCGAGGTTGTCAAAGGATGGGCGCGGAACAGAAGGCTTCTTTTAGCTTCCGGAAGGCGGCATCCGCCTCAGGGGTCCACTGCAGTCGAGTCCCCCTTCCCTGGGTAAGAGTGATGAGGCGGGTGGCTACCTGGCTGAAGTTTCTGATGAACCTGCGGTAGAAATTGGCAAAGCCAAGAAATCGTTGAAGTTCCTTCATGGTACATGGTTCCTTCATGGTTCCTTCATGGTAGCCAATTGTGAATGGCTGCAACCTTACGTTCGTCCATGGCAATCTCCTCTGGTCGGATGACATACCCTAAGAACTGCACCTGTCCCCGGTGGAACTCACATTTCTCCCCCTTCACAAAAAGGTGAAAATCGCGGAGTCTTTGAAGTACTTGGCGTACATGGTGAACATGTTGGGAGAGGGAAGGAGAGTAGATGAGGATATCGTCAATGTACACTATTACGAATCGGTTAAGCATATCGTGGAAAACAGAGTACATAAAAGACTGGAAGATTGAAGGACTATTGGCTAAACCAAAAGGCATGACCCCATATTTGTATTGTCCCGTGTGAGTGATAAAAGACGTCTTCCATTCATCTCCGCACCTGGTACGACTTAGATTATATGCACTGTGGATATCCAGTTTAGTAAACACAGTTGCCTGACATAACTGCTCCAAAGCTGATGGAATCAATGGTAATCGATGCAGGGTCACAATCCGCCACCCTTCTTTTTGACAAAGAAGAAGCCTGCCGTAGTAGGTGAGGTGGATGGACGGACAATACCTTGTTTAAGGGCTTCACAAATGTAATCCTCCATCGCTGCTTCCTCTGTGATGGACAACGGGTAGGGCCGGCCCTTTGGAAGTGGTGCCCCTTCCAGGAGATTGATAGTGGGGTCACAGTCCCGATGAGGAGGTAACTGAAAGGCTAGCGTTTTACTGAACACGTCATGGAAGTCTGTATACTCCTTGGGGATTACCGACAGATCCTCTGGCTCTGGGCTTTCTACTTGGGAAGCACAACAGGGCATAGCAACACATCGTGAGTAGCACTGGGGAGACCAAGCAACTAGTTCGCCTGTGGACCAATGAATACAGGGTTCATGTTCCTGTAACCAGGAAGGCCCAGAATGACGGGGTCTTTAGTACGGGGCAGAATGAAAAAGGGTAAGTTTTCTACGTGGAGAACACCAACACCCAGAGTGAAGGGGTCCGTCCGGTGTGTAATCTTTCCCCCTGATAGTGGTTCCCCACTGACACCCAGAACAGCTATAGGATGAGATAGGGGTTGTAAAGTAAGTTTTAACCTACGAGCTAGAGCCAGATCCATGAAGTTACCTGCAGCGCCTGAATCAATTAGAGCCCGCGTCGATACTATTTCACCCGCGACTGTTAACTCTATGGATACAGTGAATTGAGCCTGCGAAACCCCCAAAAACATAGACATGCCTACCTTCATGGAGGGCTTGGGGTGAGACGGGCGAACAGAGCAGGAGCGGATGGTGTGTCCTCGTTCCCCACAATAATAGCACAGTCCCTTTTCGGTGTGGCGTCTTCTTTTGGTCGCGGTAAGCGGCGAGCAGCCAAGCTGCATGGGGTCGGCGGGGTCTTCTGCGGTGGTGGTGGTGGTGGGTAGGACAGCCAATCGCGTGTGTCGGCGACGGCGTTCTCTTAAACTATTATCCAGCGTTACCGACAGCCCTATAAAATCCTCGAAAGATAAGGAAGATCCCCGTGACATAAGTTCGTCCTGAATTTCCGGGTTTAATGCACACCAGTAAAGGATCTGCAAACAATCCTCTGGCCATCGCATTCTGGTACCAATTGTTCTGAACTCCAGAGAAAACTCTGCCACCGTCCGGGATCCTTGTCGAAGCTCCACTAGATGCGTCCCACGGCGGGGTGATCGAAGATTTCTTTAAAGGCAGCTTGGAAATCTCGAGCGGAATCCAGGAGCAGACTGTCGTCGAACCACAACGCCGTTGCCCAATCAAGTGCCCTACCGGTAAGTAGTGAGATGACAAAGCGCACCCGCGCTATTTCCTTGACGAAGCGGTCCGGGTGTTCTTCAATATACAGACCACACTGTACCAGAAACGCCTTACAGTGGTCAGGGTTGCCATCGTATTTTTCTGGCATTGCAACCGGAACCGAAGCGGAAGCCCGTGATGTGGAATCAGGCAGACTTACTTGGGCTGCTTGGCTCTCCAGGAGCTGTGACACCTGTGTGGTAAGCAGATCCACTTGCTACTGTAAGCGTCTGGTCTTCGTGGGGTTCATTATGTGCAGGCGAAGTATTCTGTGACACACAGCGAGGAAGAAGGAGGCAGACCCCAAATTGCAGGAGCAAACGGGTTTGTTTATTAAATCGGGTGCAGACAAATCCGGGGGGTTATTCCAGTCCGGTGGTCGAGTCACAGGCAGAGGTCGGGTTCCGGGTTGATCAGTCCTACACAGAGGGATGAGACGTGAAGATGAATGGAGGGAAGGACCAGGGTCAGCAGGACAGCGGGGCAGGACGGGGCGGGCGGGCAGGCAGACAGGCAGGCAGGCAAGACGAACCGGGAGAACAGGAGACAGGAAAAGTGCTTGGTAAGGCTCATTGAAACAATGGCAACAATACTTCGCGAGGATAGGTTGTGGAACTGATCTTAAGTGGCAAGGTGATCAGTTGGAGATCCCCTGCAGGTGCTTGGCCCCGCCTGTGAGGGCATAACAATTAAAGTTAGCCTTCCTAACATTGTATACTTTTAATTTCGACTTTGCCCTTCTGACACTAAAATTAACCTCGAATTTAACCATGTTATGATCACTACCGTCTAGAACAATGAACAATGGTTCTAAAACCTCTAATTTTCCAATCCTATCCTGGTTATTAGAGAAAACAAGATCAAGAAGGGCTTCTCTCCTGGTAGGGGTATTGACAAACTGAGTAAAAAAACAATCCTGTACTAGGAGTTATTCTTGATTCTGAGCTTACATTTAAGGCACACATTGACAATGTTGTGAAAACTGCCTTCTTCCACCTCAGAAACATAGCCCGTATAAGACCATTTCTTAATCTGGAAGATGCTAAGAAGCTGACTCATGCGTTTATCTTCTCACGTTTAGATTACCGTAATGTACTCCTCACAGGACTGCCTAAAAAAACAACTGAAAGACTACAGCTTGTTCAAAACGCAGCTGCAAGAGTTGTTACTCATGCCAGAAGATTTGAACATATAACGCCTATTTTAGCAGACCTACACTGGTTACCAGTCTCTTTTAGAATTGATTATAAAATACTTTTATTAGTTTTTAAAGCTTTAAATGGACAAGCACCTTCATATATTTCAGAGTGTCTGACCGAGTATATTCCAAATAGATCCTTAAGATCATCAGGCTCCACCTTGCTAAACATTCCAATGGAAAAATATAAGAAATATGGAGAAGCAGCCTTTTGTTTTTATGCTCCTAAGACTTGGAACAAGCTGCCCATAAATATTCGTCAGGCCTCCTCCCTCAACATTTTTAAAAAGCAGCTAAAAACACACTTTTATACTCTGGCTTTTAGTTAGAACTCACTGTTTTATATTTGTCTTATTTGTATCACTTTTTATGTCTTGTTCTGATTGATTGTTTTTGTTTTAAGTGTTGCTGTCTTTGGGTCGTGGCATGTCGGGTCGGCCCATCATTGGGTGTTCCTGTGTTGGTTGGAGGGTGCCTTGTGGATTCTCTTCAGTGCGGGGTTGGTAGCTCCTGGGGTTCGGCTGGCCCTCTAGTGGGGGGTGGGGGTCTGTCCTGTCTGGCTTCGTTCTCTCTCGTCAGTCTCTGCAGGACCGTGTCTTTGGGGCTGGGCTGCCGGGCGGGCGTAGATTCTATGCGCTGCCACATTGATTGGTGTGGTGTGTGGTGGGATGGGGCTCGGGTTGGGTTCTGGTCGATTTCGGGGGCTGTTTTGGCCGTGCGGGGTTGGCTATGCCGGGTGTTCAGATCTCAGGGCGTGCTGTACTGGTTGGTGTGGTGGGGTGTGGGGTCTGGGCCTGCTCGGTGGCTTGGTTTCGTGGGCTATGGGCTTGTGGGATTTGATGGGGGGGGGGGCTGGATGGGGTCGACACCCCTCTCCCCTCGGTGTGCTGGTTGTGTTTTGGGTGGTGCTGATTTTGCATCGGAGGGGGTTTGCGGGATACCTCCTGGCTGGCATGGTGCATCTAGTGGTTGGCTGATTTGTCATTGCTAGACCTTCTTATTATTTTTATTGTTTCCTATTACTATTGATTTTTAAATTGCTATCATTTTTTTTAATTTGTATTATTTTGTTCTTATTGCTAGTTTTTACTGTTCTCTTTTATTGTTTGTCTGCTCTCTGTAAAGCATTTTGAGCTACAAAGAAATGTATGAAAAGTGCTATATAAATAAAATTTATTATTATTATTATTATTATTATTAATAGAATGAGTTTAACAGAAAAAATATATAAATTTGAGAGAATTAATCCCTTTTATCCAGAGCACTGGCATCAGACTGCCCTCTAGCAGTAAACAGTACACAGCTGTGTTTCCATGCCTCAGCAGAAAGGAGTGACTATCCAGTTTGTGTGTGCATTATTTTGTTTCGCTCTTATGTTTCATTTAATATTCAACAAAATACTACTCTAATCAAAGAAAACGGTATAGCTGTTATCAATGTGATGCACAATAGTGCATGCTTTAATGATAACTGCAAGCTTTTGCCTGTATTACGCCCGTTTTGCCTTTTATTAAGCTTTGATTTAACTTTATAGCTCAGGTGATATAAGCTCAGTATACACTGAAAAAATGGATTCTGGTTACTTGTTGGTGTTAAATTATGTTGATGCAATGGAAATGTATTCTTTAAATGAACTCAATTAAATCATGGACAGTAGTTCCACCCAACTCGATTGAGTATTTTGAAAATGTAACATTTTTTTTACCTTAATGCATTGACTTTGTGTTTTGAGTTAACCTCACTAAATTTTTGAATGTCTTAATAAATCAGATGAAAACCTTTAATTCTATATAAATTAGATATACTGTATAATGTAACAGCAGCCGTGACTTATTTCACCCACCATCATGAAGAAGACTGCCAAATACTGACCTTACAGGATATTCTCTTCAGCCCTACCTATAAGTACTACTATAGTGCAAAATGAAAGGGGCCTAACTGGCACATACCAAATTAGTCTGGCAACCGAAAGAACCATAAAAAATAACTCACATTAAATTGTGGTGGACACTAAAATCCATGGCATACCATCCTCAATCATAGTGGGCTTATAAATATTAAGCCGACCCTAGGTTTCTAAAAATGAATCCTAGAAAAAATCTGAATATTAAATAAGCAAAATGATATGATTTGTTCTTCTATCCCATAACAGAGCCTCAGACATGGTTTTTCTTGGTCAAAAGTGCAATGGGCCTCATTCACCAATATTTTCTTAAGAATTCTCTTAAATATATTCCTACAAAATTTGTTAAGAACAACCTACGTCGGATTCATGACGTGTTCTTAAGTAGCAGAATTGTTCGCACCTTTGTTCTTAAGAATGATGAATCCCACGTCTTCGTAAGTGAAAGACCGTGCCAGTTTGTCATAATTAACATAGGGAAACACCCTGCAATTTCCCATAAAAGGGCATGAGACTGTAGGGCCATGTGCAAGGAATGGCCGAAGAGACGTGCAGGCTGTGAGCCGCTTGGCACTACAAACTTCAGTAATGCTGAAGTAGAAGTATTAATACAGTAAAATCCCATTATAGTGGACTCCCTTATAACGGAATATCGTCTATAAAGGACGAGGTCCGCTGGTCCCGGCCGTGCGCCTTTAAGAACATGCAGAAAAAGCATCGGATATAGCGGACTCACATATAACGGAATTTCGCTTATATAATGTACAAACAATTTGGTCCCCAGGGCCGCTTTTAGCTGTAGTTCTGTTCGGCTATAACGGATAGTGATGTGGTTATCCGTTACTTTTGTGTAATCGTTACTACCGAGTACTCGGGAACCCAGAATTCGTTACTTAATACTCGTTACCCAGTACTCATTACCACTTGGGTTGGCTATGCATACAATAACGAATGCAGCTACCTATTATACCGTAGTCCATGGGTGTCCAATGTTATCCGCAAAGGGCCGGTGTGTATGCGGGTTTTCGCTGCAACTCCCTACCCAGATTACTAATTCGAGGACTGATTGGCTGAAGAGTCCTCACACCTGGGTTTGAACAGCTGACCCACAGGTTATCCCAAAAACCTGCATACACACCGGCCCTTTGCAGATAAGATTGGACACCCCTGCCGTAGTCCGTAAGCCTACAGTGCTTAGCAGTGACGCGTTAGTGTGGGTAATTTGACTCATGATGCTATTGCTGGTTGTAAGAACTGCAATCACGGTTGCTTTCTCAAAATTGAGTGTCAAGATGCACTGCGCACGGAGCGCAAACAAAGGAGAGCGGGATGCCAGGAGTCAGGAAAGAAACAGGGTTTTAATAAAAAGGCAAGGCAAATGCAGACTAAGAATACAATGACCAGACTGGGGAAACAAGCTGAAACACGGACTAAGTACACTGAACTAATGACAGCAACAGGAAACAGCTGGTGAACACGGGGAATCCACAAGAGGTTAACAAGGGGGCGTGGCACACGAGATCGGACGAGCGGGTCATGACATTGACAGCCTATATAAAAAATATGGCCAACTGAATAAAGATAAGAAAGAAAAATCTATATATAGACTTATCATGCAGTCAGTAAAGTCAAATGTGCTGTCAAGCTGCTATTAGCTATTTATCATAGTTTTGAACAAAGACCGTGGTTGTTAAGGATAGGGATGCAACGATTAAGCGACCGCACTTTAATTTGTCACGGTTAATTAGTCGAAAAGGCTTCTCAACACTGCGTTTCTGTTGTCTGCTGCAGCTAATCAAAGGTATGCCAACTGTGTGCTAGTTTAAAGTTCCGAGCTCATAAGAAACCAAGGCTAATATGCACGCGCACTTGATTAACTATGGCTGAGGCATCTAACAGCGAAACTCTTTTTCCTCCAAAGAAGCGCCTGAAGTTGGCAGTTTGGGATCATTTTGGATACAAAAAGAATGACCAGGGCGTCATTGAAGATGACGGATCACCATGTTGCAAAACGTGCCGCAAATGTGGTTTCTTTTTATTTATTTTCACTGTACTGTATTATTCATTTTTAAAAGGAAGCTATATTGTTAAAGTCAAGAGCCAGTTAGAGCTTTTTCATTTTCAATGTTTCTACTCTGGTCCAAAAAGGAAAAAAAAAACAAACAATTTTGTAATATAGTATAGATCAAAAGTGCCTTTCACTAAATTTTGTTCTCTTTAAAAGGGAAATACTTAGCTAATATGTAGCTAAGATTTAATTTAGACAAATACTATTTTTTATTCTTATTTTTATTTATTTATTCCTTCATTATTCTGTTTATTTTCAGTGTAAAATTATTACTTATGTTTAAATCAAAAACTTTTTTTCAAAAGTGAACAAGTGAGAGAAGAGAGAAATGTGAACAAGTGTTTGTTTTTTATTATTATTTGGTCCTGTATTATTTGGAGCAATAAATAACACTTAAAATATAAGGAGTTTTCATGTGATTTTCTTAATAGTGTTTTGAAATTATTGAATGCATAATAATCGTGATAACTGTGAATATTCCTCAGACTATAATCATAGAACCAAAATCTATAATCGTTGCATACCTAGTTAAGGAACATGATCATTTGCACTTTTTCAGCTGACAGAAATGAAATGGATATCGGTACCGCAGTCAGTAGTCATTCAGTTGATGACCATATCGTTACTCAGTACTTTCAGTTGAATAGTGGAAACGGGTTTATCGAGTGATTACTCAAGATGGCAGGAGCCTGGAGGCAAGTCTCAGGCTAGACCAGGGGTGCCCAATATGTCGTTCGCAAAGGTAATTTGGGTAGATTGTATGGTATAAACAATAGAAGATAGATGACGCGTTCAACAGCGCCAGCCGCTGCCAAACTCCAGCAAGCGACCGCGTTGACTAGTTAGCCTCCAATTTATTTCTACTAAACTTAAGAAAGGGTATAAAAATTAATGGGGGAGCAGGACATTCCATATGGAATGGGAGGAGAACTTTTTCCACCATGTCATATTCGAAGTGCGTTTGCCTCATCTGTCAGCCTGCCGTTGCTATTCCGAAGAAGGGAAATGTGGAGCGACATTTTCCGACTGATCATAAAAACTAGGGCGACCAGATAATCCATGTCAGGGAGGACACTCTGAGCTAGGACAGGAATTGTAACTTACCATTTCAATTAAAAGGACCTGGATTTCACTTGAGCACTGAGTTCTTGCTGTGTGCTGATTAGTCAGTCTCCTATAATCGTGCATGTGTAACTAATGTCAATGTGAAACAGCTGGATGAGTCTTTCAATCAAGGAAACAAACCAGTCAAAGCACAGGAAGAGCTGAACTATTTAGCCGAGCACAGGAGCCTTTCAGTTTGAAAGTAGTTTGTAAAACCCGAAGTAGCTCAAATTGTCCTCCCTGACATGGATTATCTGGTCACCTTATAAAAACTCCTACATTAACTTCCATCTGAAAAGCGAGCTGAGAAAGAGAAAGGTGAAGGAACTAAAATCCCAGTTCAATTCAAAAATACTTTCTTAAAATTTATAATAATGATAATAATAATAGGCCTACTCAATATTTTTATAAATAAATATAAAGTAGGTAGATCATTTTGACTTGGTCATGTATAAGTAGCTTGCAAGCTAAAAAAAGTGTGGATTCCCCTGGGCTAGACGGAACCCACTTGCTAACCCTAGCCCCCCCCCCCATCAGACTCGTATGTGGGCCATACAACATACAGGCAATGAACGCAGGCTTCAGATAATGGAAACCAGCCGCAACTGCATGCCAGTCAGAACTGCCACAAACAACAGTCTGCAAGGTGAGAGCCGATTGGGCGGTTTGATCAGTCATTTCGTTACTGTCAGCAACGAATCCTTGAACGGCTGAATACTTGTAACGATTCGTTACAGCCTGATATTCGTTACTTACGTACTCATTACTACTCAAATCTACACCACTAATAACGGGTGTGGCGTGCCAGTGATATCCAGCGCAGATACGTTGTCGGGATTATTAATAGTTACGCATCTGCTCAGGTAAAGTTGGATTACTACATGTACAATATAATAATCTATACTACAAGTGTGTCTGCTGGGGTGTGGCATGAGTAAATGATGTCCTGTAGTTGTGTTCTGGGCATACAGCAACTCTGAATATAACGGACTTTGGATATAACGGGCTGTTTTGCCAGGTCCCTTGAAGTCCGTTATAACTCGATTTTACTGTACAGGAGGTAAATGCAAATAGACACGTTATTTAGTAACGTAATCAGTGGATATAAAACCCCTAAGGAAGCTGATACATGGAAAGATATCACCTTCTCTGTGAACGCTGTGTGCCAAATAAATCTAAATGATCTTCAAACATGCGTTCCCTTCTCAGAGTATGATTGGCGAGCTCTTCAAGAAGTAACAGAAATGCCGTTTTGATAGCATGGCCTATGCGCTGAATTAAACACCTATTTATAATCCGCATGATTGCTGTTACTACCATGAAAAGAATTTTTACACTTTCAAATTATTTTTTATATCTTACTTTTATAAATTATTCAAATACTATCATTTTATGAACTGTAAAATGATAAACTGGTCTTGAGTGTGCGTAGATTCTGTTCTTCGCTAAGAACAAATTCAGATAAGAAAATATTGGTGAATGTCAGAATCTTCGTAAAAAAGTGCGTACTAGTGGTGGGCGGATCAATCCAAGTATCGATAATGTCGATAATAATGTTGGTATTGATATCGATCGATACCAGTTTAATGAGATCGATACTTCAGTTTCAATCTCTCTCCCGAATGCACTGCGGCTGTCTGTGTTCGCGCTGTAGCTCTCAAATGCCGCTCCCACCTCCGGCTGTCACGTTGTCACTACCGAAAATGTTACACCTACCGAAAATGTAACTTCTGCTACTACGCATGCGCCCACATCACGCATGCGTTCACAAAACCACATTTTCCGGCACTTCTTTATTACGCATGCGTAAGATACACTTCCACAGGCTCAATATTGCGCATGTAAGATTGTAAGATTTGCATCTGTGTGCGCGTTGCTTTTAGTGTCTGACTGTAATCTTACATAAGGTTTTTCGCAATGGTATCGCTGAATAGATGCCTTTTCTTTAGAAAACGTAATAAAATTGGGGTGTATATCAATCTTGTGTACCCATATTGCTATTATCAAGGGGCTGTGATATATATGTACAGCATTTTCTAAAAAAAAATCACACCAAAATAATAGTTAAGAACTTTAGCCCAAGATAAAACAATCGGTCATCTGTCAAAAACAAATATAATTTTCTTCATTTAGCACCACAAGACACAGATGGTGGTGCAGGAGGTAGTGCTACCGTTTGACAACCGGAGGGTTTCAAGTTTGAACCCCAGGTCTTCCTGTCCCCATCGAAGTGTCCTTGAGCAAGACACTGAACCCCGAATTGCTCCTGGTGAGCTGGTTGGCGCCTTGCGTGGTAGCCTCCGCCACCGGTGTGAATGTGAGGCGTAACTTATAAAGCGCTTTGGAAAAAAAAGCGCTATATAAATGCAGTCCATTTATCATAACTGACACGAGTGTGTGGTAATTACACTGATACAATAAAGAAATGAGTAAGGAGAAAAAAGCAGGCTTAGTTTAAGTAACTTCACAGCACATCGAACTGGGTGTAATACATAATGGTAACATTAAAGTAATGTCACCAAAATTGATGGCCATACCCTGTATTTCACGTCGTTCCTTCTGAAGCACACTGGGCATTAATGGCCTATACGAAATAAAATCTTTTAAAGTCGAATGACTCCATCATTATCCAGTTAAATCTTTTCTTTCCTCTCGTTGTCGACATTCTCATCAAAAATCAACAAATCTTGAAATGTGACGCGATGCCGTAAAAATAGCAAGCCTCCTTCCAGAAGTCGCGAGCGTGCGCATGCGTAGTAGCAGAAGTTACATTTTCGGTAGGTGTAACATTTTCGGTAGTGACACACGTAACATTAGATGCATTGCGACCTCTCACCCGGCTGCACAAACTGGAACCGCCTCCGTGATGACACACATTTGTCCTTATTAGCTGAAGAGTTTAGTTACACGCATGACGTTAGCATCCCAGGCAGTTCCGATGCATAATCTGCTATTTCTCCCGAATATCACGTAAAGCAGTGAGAACTGATTTTCAGTTAATTTACCTGGTAAAAGTTTAAATAAATGACATAAATGCTCTAATAGTACACGTAAGTTGGTTGTTTATTTATTGTTAGTTACTGTAATGTTGCACTGCTTTATTTGGTTAATCGTCCAGTCTGTGAAGAAGGCATTCAA
>JAODJW010003388.1:1466-13242 GCA_026777045.1 Hyperopisus bebe | reverse complement strand
TGTGTGCTGGAGGAATCATTTTTACCTTATCAGAGTGTCACATGTCGCTGCTTCTCCGTGGCAAAAAGGTAAAATCTGCTTTTTAACCAGTATAACCCTTTTTACTCTCTCTGAAGTGTGACATATGTAAGACAAAAATAAATGACTGGCTTCAGCAAGCCGAACAAACATGTAAAATGAGTGTATTTATTTCTGATTCTGAAAATATAATGAAATGTAATGACTGGGGGGGTTCCCCTTCCCTTATATGTACCTTTTATATATTTCTGTGTCTGTGTGTGTGTGTATATATATATATATATTAGTATTTGCTACCTGTACACTGACAATAAAAGCTTCCTATTCTACCCAATTCCTGTCCTGGTTCAGTGCTGCTAAAAGCATAACTGAGGTAACCGAGTAACATAAATCATGTAATACGATTGAATAAATGCACTTTAATCACCATATATAATAACCATGTAAAAGGAGACGGGAGACATAACTGCGAAAGCAAAAAATATCCGTAGAGTTAAAAACAAAAAAGAAATCACATTAGTAACACACGTTAGATTAAATGATCAAAATACAAGCAGGAATAAAAATTTCCTGATTAAAAAGTTTAAGTGCTGTACCTGATATTCGACAAGCTAATTAGCAAACGGCGTCTCTCACACTCCTATTAAAACACGAGAAAAGAATAATTAAAAGCCAAACTAAGTTCTTACTACATAAATAATTATACAAGTAATTAAAAATAATGCGTAACACATTTTTACATCTCACAGAAGAAAAATACGGTTTAACTTCAGACGGCTGAATCTCACGTCCGCCCCCTACTGCCTTTCTGAGGTAACTTGCGGGTTTCCCGTCAGTCGCAGCATGTGAGAATCTGGTGGAAGGTGGATTCTTACTCTGACCTCCCTCTCCTTCCTCTGGTGACGAGCTCCACATTCTGTGCTGCCTCTGCTGGTGGCTTGTTTTGTACCAACAGTGACACACATGCAAACAGAATTTTTACCCCTTAGGTAACACAAGCACAGATGTTTCTTTTTCAAAAGCCCACAATTACCTCAGTTCTGCCCTGTTACACATTTTCACTGAGGAAGACATAAACACACAGACATTTCTGTTCCTTCACAGACACAGATACACACATTCCTGTTCCTTCAGTAATATACAGATATTATTATGCACACACATGCAGGTACACACAACTTCCATCCGCATGCAGAGTGATATTAATCCTGTTATCCTTGTGTGTAAATACATCACTGCCAAACTTTTCACTCACCCTGTAGAGATATTTCTGGTCATTCTCAAACAAATGCATATGTACACATGTAAATAAATAATAAGTAAACGTAAATAACATCCAATAGTTTATTTCAAAGTATTTGATAATACAGGCTTGATTCATTTTGATAAAAATGTTGAATTATGAATATGTTTATTCTGGTCTGTAAGCTTAGGGAGAGGCACCTGTTGGCCAAACAGGGAACTGATACAGGACAAGGACCTATCCTGACTGGTATGGAGGATGGGCACAATCCAGCGAGACTTCTGACGTGGTGCTTCAGGATTTTTTATGGAATTGACTAATCAGCATATTTTAATACATCTTGTTTATCCAATGAGATCACAAGGCAGCTTCTAGGTGACAAGATGGAAAAGTATAATTTTGTTAGTGGTGTACTACCTGGAGCTGTATAAAGTACATATTAATATTATAGAGACGTAAATCGGAAGGCAAGTGCTCTTTCCTCTCACTTTTAATTAATAAATGATAAAAATTAAAGGGTATCAAATGATCAGACGTGGTTTGATTACTGTACCCATGGTTACCTTACCACGTGATATATCGCTTCCGCGACTCCAGACAGTCTGTTTGCCTTTCACATGAGACGTGGAGCCGGACGGTGTGGGACAGAGGACAGAAATCACATCCCATCTGAAAGTGCCCTAAAACTTGCCAATATAATGAAAATTGTACATTCTGGTGAATCTGGGGAGATCTTTTCCATTTAAATTAACAAGTAATTTGATGAATTCCACTTGTGTCTTGATGATGGGGAATAATTTGTCAAATATTCCTCTCACCCAGAGAAAGGAGGGTCTCACCATCAATAAGGTGCTCTACAAATGAGAAAGCAAAACCTTTACACATGCAATATGCAAACATTTTCATTTCTGCATTTGGACAAGGTTTAAGCTGAAAAGCTTCATAACTCAAAGAACCTTTATATGTAGTGTTGGAGAGTAATGGTGAGTCTGCCATCAGAAATGAAGCAGCTGTCCAGAACATGGAAAGCTAGTTCCTCACTGGGCAGCACCACTATCCAGTGCGGGTCTTCCTCAGCTGTGCAGCAGTGTGGGTGCCTGTTAAAGCTGGAGGGTCTCAGGATTTTTCCACATAGATTCCAGCTGCCCAAGACCCCAAATCTGTGGTAGATCTTCATAGACAGAGTCTAATTTATTAACCTTGCGCACACATCCTTAATCTACATCACTTAACTCCATCCTGTGTTCCCCAATATTCGGTCCGCATACAACCAACCCCAAGCATTATATTATAAAATAGAAGTTCCCCATTGTAGCACTTTTATTTGATCTGTGAGGTCCCATGGTATAATGGTCAGCACCTTGGACTTTGATTCTTGTGATTTGAGTTCAAATTGCAGTGGAGCTGTTAGAGGTTGTGTGATTGGAAGGTTCATTTCTGATTCCATGGTCAGCAGATGGATACCATCACTGTTGGGCTCTCATGTTGTGGCTAGTGTACAATCAGCAGGTTAGGATGCTGTATTTTTCGCCAGAAGGTCATCAGTTCAAATCCTTGGCTCGGCAGTGCGATTTCTGTATTGAATCCATGAGCAAGACCCTTAACTCAAAATTGTTCCAGGGACTGGCTGACCTCTCTTTCTCAAAAACATGCATTGCTTTGGATAAAATTTCTGTGTTAGCATGCCAATAATGAAGCAGAATATTAGTCGGCAATTTTGGTCAACACCTAGACAGCAATACGACACATAGATCTGATTTACTGAGTCATGCACAAACCTTTTTTAAATTCATGTTCCATAGATAAACACTCTTATGAATTGTCAGCATACATAATAAGTGGATTCTCCACATGACAGAGTTCATTCAGAGGATTAAGCAGGGTAAGCCATTTAAGCAGAGGTCCTGCATGTTCATGCCTGTCCCCCTGTCATTTTCCTGCCAACTACAGTGGCCCGCCCATCTCTGCACTGATTGGACAGCAGGAGTAAAGAGGTGGACATGGTAACATAAAGGACAAAATTCTGGGCTGTCGATTTGTTCAATACAAGCTAGAAAAACCTGCAGGCTAGGTTAAGTCTGGCCTTTCTAAAAGTCTGTTGGATGAAGGACACATTCTTTTGCCTGCTGGTTCTATAGTGTAGCAGTTTTCCATGTAGAATTTTCCCCTCAGACAGGTGAAGTGCATTTTATCTTTTGACTTTTATAAAAATGGACATAAGGACCAGCAGTAAGAGAGGGCCATCGCCAAGCAGTTTCATTATGGAAAACGACAAAGACAGTTAGTTCATCACACTACCCTGTAATCTGACTACAAATGGCACACTCTGGTGCTAACACGCTAATGTGCTAACACGCTAAACCTGGTGTGTTTCACCAGAAAGCTGAATCTCCATCAGGACAGAGCATAAACCAGCAGAGGAGAGTAAGGAAAGTCCTCACATCATTTGAACATGTCACTTGTTTAATCTTTTCCATTCACTGCAAATTCATGTTCTGTCTCCTAGACAACAAATGTTGAATTTTAATGTGAAACCATTTTTCAGTTTTTACTTTTATTCACCTGCGGGGCACAAGAGAAACCAAAACAGGTAGTTCTGTCTTTTTTATTTAGTTTTAAAAGGCACACTAAAATCCCTCTATTAATAAAACCAGTAATTTGATAATTTGGATTAAAATTTATGTAGAAATGAATGTTAAAATACTACTAGACCATTCTGGTCCAGATATAATGTTTCATGCTATTTAATGACCTCTGAAACCGACAGAATCAAACAAGAATTAAGAAGTGTCACTGAACTGGATCTCTACCTTTTTCAACATAATTATTGTTTTTTTTCACTCTGGGTGCCATAAACAGTAGTTACTTAATAAAGAAATCACCCAGAAGCAGCAAATAAATGTTTCACTACTGCTTTTGCGGACAGACACACATGGGAGAATTTGAGTGGGACCACCTCCACCATGTGGCCAGATCGCAGTATTGCAAGGAAGAGACATCTTTATATGGATAGCAGATTTCTAGGCCTGGGACATTTGGCACAGTTTGTCCCCTGGAAGACATTTTACAGTCACATGGGCAGCCGGAGCAAAATTGGTCACCGTTTATCACAGGAACACAGCATCCAGATTCCCAGTCTGATCTCATGAACTTGTGCCATTATAAACCACAGCAAGGTCAGAAATCACAGCCTGGGTGGGCCAACAGAAAATCAGGTTGGCCAGTCCCATAATTCAGCTGGTGACAAACTCACACTACAAATTCAAATACGTATTTTTTATCAGTTTTTAAATTAACCTTGGCATGACTAAGACCAAATGAACAAAGAGAAAGAAAGAAAACACTTTTGACTTTCAACTGCACTTTTCCTCCGATTGATCTAACCACACACACACATACCCGTCAGACACAATTGTTTATTTTACTGTATCTCTTACTGTGACGCTGAATTGCTGGGCCTGGGGTGGGACCATCTGGGTGGGACCAGGACCACCCAGGCCCAACCATGCCACCGCGGCAGGAATGAACTAGCAATAAATCCATTAAAATAGGCATTCTGCTGAATGTGATATTTATCTTATTCAATCTTTTATGCAGTTGATTAGAAATCATTTTTGATTCCTGAGTTAAGATGACCTTCAACCTTTCAATGATGGTAAAGAACTGGACATTTTCTGTTGTGAATGGATTTTAGCAATGTAACTATCATTAGCTGTTGCTTGCTGCTTGTTGCTGATGGATTACTGTCTCTGTATTTATTAAACAAAAAAGTAAAATGGGGTCTGCTAAAAATCAGCTGCCAGTCTGCACTTCTGGGTGGAGACTGTGCTGAACCCCCCCCCCAAAACTCCAAACTGTGATGTGTTGAGAACATCACACAAACGACAAACGAAAGGTTATTTGGGGGCTTTCTACCGCTATTCAGGGACAGACAAGGACGGGTGGGAACAGGACGACGCAAACGAAAACACAACAATAACAGAGGCGGTCAGACCGGTGGACAAACAAACCAGGCTTCTGTTGTGTGTGTCTGGGATGAAAGGAAAACAAAACAGGTCTGGGGATGGACGCCAGTGCTGTTTGAAGGCACAGAATAGGACGTGCGGAACCAAACGAGTCATGCCTACAAAGCCGGGTCAGCAGTAATTATGGTGGATGAGCTCCCTCTAGAGGCCGTCACACTCCTCGCTGTATCTCCTCAGCTCATTTATCAAGCTGTATCTGGGCGTCTTTCTAGTTCCTCTGGGAGTTCACAATCACAGACAGTGATTCACCAAACATTTTGTACCTTTTTGGGGAGTTAATGGTGCACTGAATCTGAAGTGACCTTAATGTTCACATTTAAATTCCACTCTGCCTGCTGCCTGACTTAAAGTCACTGTTCGTGGTGGGAATCTGCTCACCTGCGCTTCCATATGCAGACCTGTCATTAATTAATAAAGTAATAATAGAAAAAAATTTCCTCTACAACCTGTATCTATGGATCCTCTTCCCAAGTATGGGGTATCTGTACTAAAAATATGGTGCTGGAGGCACCCTGGTTTAGAGGGTGAGGGTTCTGTGCCCTCGGACAGCAGGTTGCTGGTTCAAATCCCAGAGTCAGTAGAGTGACTTCACTGTTGGCTCTTTGAGCAAAGGCCCTGAAGCCTCCTGGGAATGGCTGACCCCACTCTCCAAAGTGCACATTTCTTTGTCTCAGTCAGTCACCTAATGTAACTCTTTTTTAGTACATTTCCTGATGTGCATAGATTAGTTGAACAGGCTGGTAATGCTGTACTGTAATCAGGGCCCCTTAATCTACAGGTTATAGCAGGTTTCTGTGGGTATTGTCAGGCCTCAGAATCAGTCGACTTTCACCCTGCTGATACTCCGTGACGATGACAGTGGCCTCATCTGCAGCGTCTTCCCACTCAGAGGCTTCCGCTGGTTCTGTGTCTCCGAGGGCCAGATTCATGTCAGTTTCTCCGTCAGTGAGGACCAGGTGCCACCTCACAACAGAGCCAGGAAGCGACTCTGTTTAGGCAGAAGAATGTGTTCTACAGCTGAACATTATACTTTTATACCACAATTAGGACAAATTTTGCAGTTTTTTGCACAATAGTCTTCAGCTTCAGGAGCTGATATGTTATCAAAACTTCTCTAGTTTTCTGTGTCAGACTTAACCTCATCTCCTGGAAGGAAGGAGCAGCAACTGAAGCTAAGTCTTCCACACCAATCTGCAGTTTTATCTATTCTGTTGATTCTGGGATTTGAACTAGCAACCTTCTGATACCAAGCACACTCTCCTAACCCACCAAACCACACACCATTCTCCAATGTTTGTGAGTGTGTCCAGCCCATGGTGCCCCCTGCTTTAACCCTGTGCTTCCCAGGTTCAGAAACACAGAGGGTCTCCTTGGTCTTCATACTGGAGGCCATCGGTGTGGAACATGCCTTCCCATGACCCCTGACAAGGTGCCTCTGAGGTCCAACACAACACATGCACTATGGCTGCTGTGTGGTCTGTGGGGAATATGACCATTGCAAGGTGCCCTTTCACACACAGCAAAAACAGAAACAACATATAAGATTCATTTATCTACAAAAACCAAAGACTTGGCTTAATATTACAATTTATCCGACAGTAAAGTAAAATTAAAAAAATGTTGGTGAATTCCAGCTGACAAAAGTGACATGTCAATCTAACACAGTATCATCAAATCCAGTGCTACAGTGATCTTTCTACACAGACCAAACCTACAGTATGTGGTGATTTTCTACTGTGGTGAATATCACCTTACACATATTTAGAAGACATTAATGTCCAAAAGACTGAGAGAAGCTTGGGGTCTGAGAGCAGTGTTAGCCAGTAGGTCTAAATTCTGCCAATCATGGGATGTGAACCCACAACCTTCCGGACACAGGAGCTACACACCAGCCCATATAACAGAATACATCTGATATTGGTCTGTTTTCAAATTTCTAAGAAGTAGGCATGTTCATATATGAGAAATCGCATCCAGATCCAATATATAATGAATGAATTATAATTACTTTAAAACTCACCAAAATTGACAACTATACAAGAACTAGGTAAGTTAGCATCATATTAATGTACAGTATGTTTCAAAATTCTCAAACCACCAACAAAAAAACATACTTAGACTTTCCTGAACAAAATATACATTTTGTCAATGGGAATGCTGGTTTCTGATTGAAAAAGAAAACCGATAAACAATTGTTTTTATTGCTCACATTTATATAAACCCTTACGTAAAATGCTCTGCAAGTATTTTTAGACCTGGCGAAGCCTGCATAAATAAAAGAATAAATAAATAAAAAAAAGAAAATCAATTCATATAAAAAGCACTTATTTCTAGATATTTAACAATTGCAGGTTTCTATTTCCAGTGAATTCCTGCACGTTTGAAGTTGTAAAAAAAATCTACCTACCATGTTTTATAGAAGAGCTCAAAGTACACAGACAAAACAGGTCGGGCACCAAATATCTGCAGGACTTCATAGTGCTTAGTGATATGGATTCGCTCCATATAGCATTTAGCAAACAGGTGACTCTCAGTCTCAGTCTTAGCTGTCGGCTGTTTTTGAACGAGCAGCCGGCACCGTTGCAGTCAGGTTACAGAATGGGGCAGTGCTGTCCACATATGAAGTGTAGCATCTCCAGAGTGTCCTGCTCGCGAATCGGCCTGTTGAAATCACTCTTGGGTGGTTGTAAGACGACAGCTTGGGCCGCCGTTGACCTGGGTGCAGGATGCACTTTGTTGTCCGGCATTCTGAACACTGCCGGGGGCTGGGGGAGGAAGCCGTTTCGGCCCCCCCGCATTTTTGGCTCCCCATCAGCCGGCTTGGGATCCTGCCTCTTTAGTGCTGTATCATCAGTTTTTGCCCCATTTTGGCTCTTGCTGCTCAGGTCGTCCTGAAAGGGGTCGGAGTCACTGCCGTGCGGTAGGTTGAAATAGGTACACTTTGGAATCTCTGGGTCAACAAGCTCCTCGACATCAGAGGGCGATACGGCAGCCAAGGTTGATTGATGGTTTCTGAAATGGGAATATGGTACCTCGTCACCCCCATTCTCCAGCCTGCTTTCTTTGGGTCTCTCTTCCTTACCTCTTTGTGTCCCCAGCTTCTCTCTGGGGGGTTTTCTGCTGAGCTGATTATCCGGAATTCCCCATTCATTGAGGACATCAGTACTCCTTTCCACCTGCCCATTTATGGCAATGCATTGTGGGTTATCGTTAGAAACATCAGAGCTGTTGGTTGCATTGAAGTAGGACAGGTCAGTCGTTATTTTAGTCTTTGTTTCATGGGATGTGGACATTTCACTGCCCACGCTGTTATTTCCCGAGCTCTCTTTACGTTTGCCTTTCATCCCAACGGCAGCTTCTTCAACACGAGCTTCGCTCTTCCCGTAGAGTCTCTCGATTGTCCTTCTCACGTAGCCTTTCGCGATAGACCTCCTACCACAGTCATCCTCGCCACTTTCCGTAGACACACTAGTGGATGTCTGTGTTTGGCTTCCCCCGCTGTCTGACGTCTCTGGCACATAGTCGGATGAATCTGATGTGTTAGGATTTGGAAGCTGTTTGTGATCATAGTGGATCTTAGTGTTGCTTTTAGCTAAAAACATTTCTTTTATTGACTTGACTCTGGCTCCTTCACGATCCTTCTTTAAGGTACCTTTGGAGTCATAGCTAAAAGCTAAGGAGGATGGCAGTGAGCTTGTTGTGTTTGACAAGGACTGGAGTGTCTTCACAGACTGAGATACCCTGAAGCTCCTGTGCCTCTGGTTGGATTTCTGCTCTTCACTGACACAATGGATCTCATTCACACTCTTATCGACACATTTCCGGCAAACCTCAGTGGTTTCTCTCATGAACTCCTCAATCTTAGCTTGATCAGTGGAAATGTTAGAAACATTAGATAGATGATCAGCTATTGAGGTTTTCGGCACATCTATCTGGGCAGAGTGATGAACGCTATTACTGTGTTCAGTAGAACTCTGTTCGTTTATCGGTCTATTCACATACATACTCTGCTTTTCTCTACAGCTAACCTGACTTTTTTCACGGCTCCTCCAAAACGTTCCATGATGTGTTGCCTCTCTTACATTACTATCCTGATTTTTTACCAGGGTAATCTGGTCTATTGCATTACCGACATGTGAAAGTTTTTTAAAACATACATGGTTAGTCTGCTCTTCAAAGTTATCAAGCTCTTGCTCAGAACTAGCCGACGTCTCACAGTATCTTACAATGTTTGACTTCTGTGTTTTTCTCCTCAGTTCTCTGTAAGCTTCATATTTCTCACTTTTCATCTGCTCATTGTCATATGTAGCATCTTCAGTTGATACCAAGGTTCCTTCTATACAGGTAGCCTCCTCTTCTGTATAACTGATCAAACTTGTGAATTGCTCTGTATCCCAAGGCTCTTTGTCACAGCTGTCCTTTATTTCTATATCACTGTCTCTCTCTGCCCCAGGGCCAGCCTGCTTATCTTCAGAGTCTGTCTGCACTTCTCCAGCTCCGATTTGCTGTCCACAGCTAATCTTCTCTCCTTCAAAACTTGCCTGCTTTTCCATACTCTTCTGTCCAAAAGAGCTGTCCTTCTCCCCATCGCGCTCCATATCCTCCAGGCAGCTAACTTGCTTTGATCCCCGACCATCCTGCCATTCTGCAGAAACAATTTCATTTTCTGCAGAAATATTGTTCTGTTCTTTTTCTTGCCTCAAGCAGTTAGTTTTTCCATCAGCAAATCCATCTCTCTCTGCTACAGAAGTTGACTTGCTTTCCAAACAGTGATCATGTTCTTCTCTGCAAAGAGCTTCCTCTTTGCTGCAGTTATACATTTCCTCTGGACATTTTGTTTCCTTGTTGAAATAGCATGTCCGTTCTTCAACGTGAATGTCATCTTCTGCATAGCTGTCCTGTGCTTCAGTACAAACTGCCTTCTCCTGTAGACAGGCAGCCAGTTCTTTGGTATCAAGTGATTCCTTTTTGTGCCTTATCTTCACCACAGAAGTATCGTTCTTGGAAAGTATCTGAACACCAACACCAAGACCAGAGGTTTTATGGTCATAAAAGCCATTTAGCAGGTCATCTTTAAGGGTGGATTCTGAGGAACTGATGCTTTCTTCTTCTGTGACTGGTTCAGAAGTGTGATTTACTATATCATCAATTAATGCTACAGTATATCCTGATGACTCTTCATCCAGATTTTCACAGGCAGCCACTGCATTAGCAAAGGCAGACAATGTATCCTGATATTTTTCAGATATCTTGACCTGTGCTACTAACTCGTGATTATCTAAAGTTTGTCCTACCTGGTTATCACAGCCTTCTGGGCATGGAATAAATAAACATTTAAGGTCAGAATCATCCATGAGATTTTCTACCTTGTCACTGAATTCCTGAAAAGCTCTCCAACTCTGCATCAGTTGGAAAGATGTGGACTTTTGTAGTTCTGTCAGACTGGCCTTCAGCTCTTCTGCATATTCAATGCTGGCTATTTTCTTCAAAGCTTCCATCACTTTCAGTGCTTCAGTACAGCTTGCATTTCTTGCTTCAGTCTCATTGGTGACAAAGTCAGAAACACCTTCTTTGGCAGCCACTATAGAGAAAAATGCCAGGAGCATCTTGGAGGAAGAGTCAATAGTAGACGTCACATGAGAAGAAAAGTCTGGAGAATTCTGTGACTTTTCTAAACAGGAGGGTTGCTTTTGCTGCAAGCTTTGCCTAATCGCTCGAAGTGACTGGTACAGCTGCTCTAAGATATTCCTCACATCTGATGGTCCTGTCACCCTCGACAGAAAAGTGTCCTCATCTTTAGCTGGTATCCTGATGGACATCCTATGACATTTCATTCCGGCTGCACCCTCACTGGACTTGAGGCACCTGCTTTTATTGATGGCACACAAGTCATCCACCTTGTGTCCGTGGCCACCTGTCAGCTCTGGAAAGCTCTCAGATATTGGAATGTGTGATGATGATTCTTTAGCAGAATTTCCTTCAGAAGATAGCATTTCTGCCATGACAGGTTTGTTGACAGTTGAGTGAGATCTGCGGAGAGATGACACTGAGATATGTTCACCTAATTCACCAGCTTCATTCACATCTCTCCTCTCCTCCTGCTTTGATTTTTCTCTCGTCAGTATCTTTCTGTTGTGCCCTGAATCAAGTGAGGACAAGACATCCAATACATTTTTCCGCTTATTTAAATTAGATGGTCCTCCATGGACAGTGTTTTCTGCAAGCAGGTTAAGATCCTTCTCTGGGTGTGGAGAATTCTCAATATTAACTTCACAGATGTTCTCTGACAAAAATCTATGGGTCGTACCTTTCAGATTAGCATGCAGCTTTGCTGCCTTCTGTTTTTTAATTGGTCGGTGGCCATTTTTTCTGCTTAACTGTTCCACCCATTTTCCAGAAGCTGATTGAGTCACAGGACCAGCTTTCACCATCTTATTCTTCTTTACATCCACACTACTCTCCTTTTGCTTTTTATCTGAACCTGTGCTCT
>JAODJW010003387.1:0-13254 GCA_026777045.1 Hyperopisus bebe | reverse complement strand
AAGACAGATTACGGATTTAGCCAGCGTTTTTTCATGATTCTACATTAAGATTTCAGCGAGATATAAACTGAAATAGATGCGAAAAGTCTATTCGTCATCGACGACGAACTCGGCCCCAGAGGGTTAACCACCAGCAGCGACTTACTTCAGCATACCATATCTTTTGCTTTTGTCAATGGGCAATAGCATTAGCATATCGCTAACCCATCTAAAGAACGAGACAGTCAGTAATCCATACAGCAGCTAAGTCTGTCACCCCCAACAAAGCCGTAAAACCCATAACATAGTCGTGTTTATGTTATGTTTTTGTGCTCATTAATTTATTTCCAAAGATTAATCTTGTGAAATTAGTCTTAATCCCACAACAGTAAGAAAATAAATGCCTCACTTTAACATAAATACTGAAAGAACAGATTGTTTTAATCGTTATTACAATTGGGCATTATTATTAGAATTGGGTCTTATTATTTAGAAAGGATACAGAAAGTGGCGCATTTAATATTTATTCATTCATTTTATATTTGTCAAAGTAACAAGGCAAAGGAATGATAAGATGCTTCAGTTGAAAACTGCGTTTTACTTCTCATTTCAAATAACATCCAGGGTTTCCAGCTTTGGTCAGCTGCATGGAGTGAGATTTTCTGTTCTCTGTTCTGCACACACATTTTCATGTTTGTTAAAATTTTATTATCTTGTAAATAGTCTGTAGGATTTGCAAACCACCCTACCGTTTTTGATGCAGCTAATTTTAAGTTCAGAATGGAATAATATAGATTTGCCGTAAGATTTCTTGCATGGGTTTGCAATAGAGCATGTGAGCGGAGTGGAGCGGTGAGAATTTCCGCTCCTCGCTCATGAGGCTGTTGGCTCTGCCCGCTCCTCTGCTCTAATTCGCACTAAGCTGCCCCCGCTCAACACCGCTCCTCGCTCCACTAAAATTTCCTCCCACTCCAGTCAAATCACTCCACACTTGCTCCAATTTAAAAGAGGGACAAATAATCTGCATGCCTAACAAATGTCACCTTAAACCAAAGCCTTATATCATAAAGAAATATGAGCAATGGCAACATTGCCAATCAGAACAGAAAATACTTATTTATTTATTTTTAGAACTTAGTTTTTATTGCAGTTTTAACAAGTTATACAAATGACATTTTCAAATAAATTCTTCACCATTTCCAATTCTAGAGTATAACCTGAGTAGATTATCTACACATACAGGGAATAATAATGACAGTGGTAAACAGACACAAATATTAGAAATAGAATTAAAAAAAAAAAAATTAGATACTATATTGTTTTAGTATGGCAGTAGCAGGACTCCACTGTTTAACAAAAACATCCTTTTGAAGTCTCAGGGAATATGTTATTAATTCCATCTGATAGATTTCCCATACCTTCTCAACCCATAAACTGCGTGTTGGGGGGTCAGATTGTAACCACTTTAATGTGATACATTTAGTTGCTGCTGTTAGTAGTATTTGTAGTAGGTATTTATCAGATCTTCCCTCAACGCAACTCGGCATTACTCCCAATATTGCCATCTTTGGGTCTGTTATAATATTTCTACAAAATATTTTTCTAAGGGTCTCAAACACTTCATACCAGAACTTCTGTACTTTAGGGCAAGTCCAAAACACATGGGTATGGTGTGCCATTTGCGTGCCACAATGTCTCCAACATATATTGGTATTTATTAGGTGCATCTTAGCCATTATTTCCGGGGTATGAAATAATCTCATGATTATCTTCCACTTATACTGTCTCCATATATTCGAGTTAGTAACTAGATGTGCTTCAGTACATATTTCTGCCCACGTCCTGAGGTATATCCGTATTCATTTCAGATTCCCCTTTCTCTTTTACCTTTATGTTGGTCTGACTCATATCCGAAAATATTTTGTACATACGACATATAACTTTATTAGTCACATTCCTTGTTTGCAGTTTTATTAAGAACTCCTCGACCGGGGTAGGGTTCAGTACTTTATACCATTCATCATGTTTAGTTAGGAAGTCCCTCAATAGATATCTAAAAAAAAGTCTGTGTTTTGTATTTTGAATTCCCCCTTTAGTTGGTCAAATGATTTAAGACATCCATCCTTATGGAGATGATATGAATTAGTGAGCCCACTAGCTGACCACTTTCTAAAACCTGCATCTGTGCGAGATGGCACGAAGCCCTTCAGATATCCTATATTGCTTAGTGCAGAAATTGCCCTGGGCAGACCAAATGATGATCTTACTTTCTGCCACACTTTTAGCGTAACACGAGTCCATTCACTCATTGGAGTTTTTGAAGGGAAGTTTCTAGAAATGGTATGGTCTGTAGAGGAGTTGGAGATAAGCTTTTTTTCAATATTTAGCCAACATGTGTCTGTGAGATCCTGTACCCATATTGTCAAGGGTTTTAACTGTGCAGCCCAAAAGTAGTATTTTAAATTTGGAAGTTTGAGCCCACCATGTAATTTAGACAGCTGTAGTGTCTTTAGTCTGACTCTTGGCCGTTTTCCTTGCCATATAAATTTTGAGATTGCCCTATCCAAGTTATCAAATACAGATTTTGGTATTTCAATGGGTAGCATCTGGAACGGGTATAGGAGCTTAGGTAGTACATTCATACGTATACTTTCGATTCGGCCTAATAAAGATAGGGGGAGGGCTGACCTTCGGTCCAAGTCTTTACTAATGTTTTTTAATAGTATGTTTGTAATTAGCATCAAACAAGCTTTTTAGTGATGGGGGAATGTGAATACCCAGGTATTTAATACCTTCCTTAGGCCATTTAAACCCACCCTGGAGCTTGAACCTTTGCAGAATGTTGCCAGCTATGTCCATAGCCATGGTTTTGTCCATATTTACCTTATAGCCAGAGAAGTAGCCATAGGTAGAGATGAGGCTCTTTAAAACTGGAATTGAGTTCTCTGGATCTGCTATATATAAGAGCACATCATCTGCATATAGTGATAACTTGTGTTGTTCTTTATTATTGACAAGCCTTTCACATTATTGTCATCTCTGATTAATTGTGCAAGAGGCTCAATGCTAGGGGTGTAACGGTTCACATGGATGTATTGAACCGTTTCGGTTTTGCATGTTCGGTTCGGTCCACTTGCGTACCATTTCGGTTATATTTTATGCATTTTTTCTTATTAAATCTATTACTAGCGCGATCTAAGTGCCTCATGCGGAACTAAAGTCTTGGGTGTTTCCGCACGGACGCCTCTGAGTGTCGGACACTGGATGAGGGAGAGGCGCGCCAGTAGCTCGCAGGAGTGACAAATGGGGTTATGGCAAATTCTGTATTCCAGCTACCTCTGTTGCTAGTGAGCGGGTCTTCTCCACTGCTGGAGATATTGTCACTGCAACCAGATCTGTGCTTTCTGTGGAAAATGTGGATAAATTAATCTTTCTAGCCAAAAACTTTAAGCTTGAATAGTTTTATTTGTCATATTCAGGCTGTTGCTGCTATGTGTTCAAAGTTTACATTTGTTACTTGTTTGTTTATAATTTTTAAAAGATTTTTAAATTGTTACAATAGTTTTAAAAACTCAATCTAATTTATTTGAAATATCACCCAAATGGGTTGCTTTAATTTATTTATACAAATTCTATTTGTATTTTTTTTTTAAATAAAAGCATTTAAAGTAATTTTTTTCCTGCCTTTTTTGTACCGAAAATTAACCGAACCGAGCACCTGAAGAAAGTGAACCGAACCGAAATTACATTTTAGTGTACCGTTACACCCCTACTCAATGCTGATATCAAATAGCAGTGGCAATAAGGAGCAATCTTGCCTACATCTACGACCTAATGCAAATCAAGTAGAGGTGTGTCCATTTACTTTGACACTAGCTTGCGGTTTAGAGTACAATGTCTGTATCCACTTTATGCTTTCTCAGCATCAAGGGACAGAATCATTGCTGTTTCCTCCCTAGCTTTTGGGTGTGTCATTAGATTTAGTAATCTCCTAACATTGTCTCCAGAATACCTTCCCACTATAAACCCTGTCTGATCAGGATGAATAATTTTTGTCACAATTTTACTAACACGCTTCGCTAAAATGGCTGTTAATATGCAAAAATCTGTATTTAACTGGGATATGGGTCTACATGACTGGTGTTTAGTAGGGTCCCTACCATCTTTAGGTATTACTACAATTGTTGCATCATTCCAGGAGGGACCCACAACTCCATACTGTAACGCATGATGGTACGCTTCTAGTAGCAGGGGCGAGAATTTCCTTAAACATTTTATAAAATTCATTAATGTAACCATCCGGTCCGGGACTTTTATTATTTTTCAGATTGGAGATGGCATCTTGTATTTCCTGTTCTTTAATTGGCTCATCCAACTCATTTGCCATAGTTTCAGTAAGTTCTGGTACTTTGATATCTTTCAAGAAGTGAGCCAATGTGTTGTCATCGGTACAAGTATCCGTGTTTTTGTATAGGGACTCATAAAATTTCACAAACAATTCTGAGATTTCATCAGGTTTTGTGACTGTTGAGTTATCAACCTTTAATTTCTGAATTATATTAGAGGCTTGCTGTTTTTTTTAGCCTTAATGCCAGCAATCTGCTAGCCCTTTGACCATTTTTGTAATATTTTTTTTTGGCAAACCGCAAATTGCCCTCTATCTTTTCACTGAGTAATATATTTAGATCTCTATGAGCTTGTACAAGAGCCTTGGCAGCCTTGGAGTTAGGTGAGTTTTTATGTTGTTGTTCTAGCTGCCTTATTTTGTCTTCTAACACATTTTGTTTTGCTTCTCTTTCTTTTTAGACTCGGAAATGAAATAATTCGTCCTCTAATATATGCTTTAGTACATAAGATAATAGGGGATATCTCAGGTGTGGCGTTTATATCTAAAAAAATCTTCTAATTCGGTTTCCACAAATGTTCTAAGTCCTTTGTCATTTAGGAGAGATGCATTAAACCGCCACTGTTTGCTTTTTGGCCTGAGACCTATATCCCATGACAATGCAAGAGGTGCATGGTCAGATATAGTTATTGGTAGGATTTCAATATTTTCTATCCTATGTAATTCTGTTTTATGGGTAAAAAAGAAATCTATTCTAGAATAAGATGAATGTCTATGCGAGTAGTAAGTAAAATCTCTTCCATTTGGGAATGTACTTCTCCAAACGTCTATTAGACCTGATTCCATTAATAGATACTTAAGCATTTTGCTCATTCTGGAGATGGGGTAGGTGGAGGCAGGTTGTCTATCCATAGTTTGGGACATGACGCAGTTAAAGTCCCCCCCTAATAACAGAATACCAGAACTGTGCCTCAGTATTATGCGAAATACAGTGCTAATGAAACTTGGATCATCTTCGTTTGGAGCATATATATTCATAAGTGAAACCTGTATTCCATCAATTAGCCCATTTACTATAATGTATGTCCCCCCAGAATCTTTATTAATTGCAGTTGGTGTAAAATTAACACGCTTGTGTATCAGAATAGAAACATCCCTCTTTCTACCTGCTGGGGTGCAACCCCCAATAAATTGACTAAGATTACTACTTCACATTTCAGTCTCCCGCAGAAACACACATTAGACTCACAGAGATGAAAGAGCAAGCGCTTACCTTATTATATCCGTAATATGTTACTTAAATATTTACATACTGTGAGGAACATAATGCTGATTAATTTAGGAAAGTGCAAAATATTACCGAGTACGTATTCCAGTGTAATTTCACACCCCATGGAAAACGAAGGTACAGACGGTCAGTTCTGGAATCTGGCTGGGAAGAGAATTCCAAAACGGACGCCGGGTCTGCCCTGGAGCATCTTTCTGATGTCAGTGAAGGCCACTCTGGCTTTGGCAACCGCGGCCGTGTAGTCTGGGAATATTACGATTGGATGACCGTTATATGTAAGGCGGCCGCGGCTCTCTCGAGCTCTCCTCAGAATGTCCATGGCGTCCCCGTCGCTGTGTAGTTTAGCGATAATTGCGCGTGGTTTGTCTCCTGGTTTTCTTTGTATTAGACTGCGATGCGAACGTTCAATCCGCACTTCTTTATCCATCTGGAACACCTCCTTGAGAAGTTTGGAGATTGCTGTGGGAGAGCTCAAGCCCGGTCTCTCCCCCCCACGATCCGAATGTTACCTCTCCTCATCCTGCCCTCCATGTCCTCGCATTTTTCTTTTAATGCTTCTACTTGTTTCTTAAGATCTGTTACGGATCTTTGAGTACAGACTAGTTCGTCCGACCATGACGACAGTCCGTCCTGCACCGCCTTCACGTTAGCATTAGCGTGAGCAATCTCTGCGCACATCGCGTTTACATTATTGGCGACTTCAGATCTTACTGCCTGTATTTCCTGCCTGTATCATCAAATTCATCCACTAAGGCACCCTTCAACTCCTCTGTTATTATAGTAGATATATCCTTTCTCAACGTGTTGAGGACGTCAGCTGTGTTCAATGCGGTGTCCATGGTCTGGCCAACCGCAGAATCAGGTGGAATTTGGTCGGAACTTTTCGTACTTTTCGCCGGTGGTGTACTAGGCCTTGCTCTGGATGCGTCGTCGTACTTGAATTTTCGTAAATTCTGCGCCATATAGGAGGATTGTGCTACACTTTGGTTGATAAAAGTTTATTTCTGAAATTGCAGTCGCAATTTTAAAGGCAAGTATCGCTGAATTTTGAGATCATTAAGGATTCTGCAGGAGCGCTGAAAAGTACACCTTACTGCATATGCGTTGCTCCCTAGCGCCCCATCAAAATATTTATTTTTAAGCAACATATAGGCAACAACAGACAGGTTTGGCAATGGCATTCCAGACAGAAATAAGCTTAAAAATAAAGGAATCAGTGCATGGGCTTAATAGCCTAAAGGATGTACAGGCACGTTTTAAATTCATCAGTTTTATTCTGTTGATGCTGCTGCTACGTCTATCTAGAAAATAAAATTTCACTGACGGCATTACGTGAAATGAAAAAAATCCTATTAGACCTACTTTGAATGACAAAACAAATTAATTTACTTTATAGGCTTTTATATTTTAATTTACTTTATAGACTTGATATGCTACAACCATATAAAACTTGCTCACGTTTTGCTCTGGCTTCTGCCTGTTTGCGTAGCGCACACTCATGTTTCTGAGAAAAGTGATTCCAAAGTGGATCTTTACTCACTGGAACAGTTTCACCACATTGTTGTTCTTGCTCTACATTATTGTCATCTATACGTTTGATAAGAATAGTACACTTGTACGATTTATCAGTTTCGTTTGTGAAATACTTTGCGAATTCCATCTTGGCCAATTTGTGTAACAGACTTGATAATTGTACAGATGAATTCTGGGTAGATTTGGGCACACCTCAGAATTGTAGTGTGAGCGGTATCGGAGCGAAATCGGAGCGAGACAGAGTGACCGGTCCAGCCTTAATTAAAAAACCGCTCCGCGCTCTGACCAAATTCCACCTGCTCTGCTCCTCGCTCACACTCTGCCCCGCTCCGCTCACATGCTCTGGTTTGCAACCCTAAACACGTACATTTTTTTGTTTCACCTGAATAGATTTGTACAGAAAATAACCGTATACCGTTGTTAAAAAGCGGAAACTTCGACCAACATGAAATCACCAATAAACTACTTATATTTTTTGACATTTTATAAAATGCATACTACATTTAAATATTTTCCAGCTTTACAGTTTCAGGACAGAATAGCTACTCTGTTATAAACATTATGGCTTTTTGGTTGAGAGTGTTAGATTAGTTTCTGTTATTAACACTAATAACATTAGTGCAAACAAAAGGGCTGCATACACCGAAGTAGTTCTTGCTTGTTCATTGGGGTGGGAAAAGGCAGTTTTAGTGTTATTAGGGGACTAATCAGCATTAGCTGCCAGATCACTATTGGTAATGCTGTGTCATATGTTTTAAATTTATTACAGACTTAATGTTGAATTACCAAATAAAATGGTAATTGCAATATCTGTCATAAAAACCGCAATTAGATATTTTCTCCAAAACCTTCAGCCCTACATACAAGCAATGGGGCTTTTTAAGCAGCTATTACTTTGAGATGCAGGAATGGTAGGAAGTAAATTAAGAAAAATGTCACAGCTATGACAATGACAGGCTAGGCTACTCTGAGAAGTTAAGAGGCACATATCTATGGTTACTCTTGCATTATTGGGTGAGTCTGTCAAACATGAATGTTCTCTTTTAAGAGGTATTTGCATAGCTGTCGTGCTTTTGTGATATTTAAGATCTGCTTTTCATTTCTCATGGGCTGCATTTTCATTCACATTTAATGCAAAGTTTTTCCACATTTTGCTCCAAGACATATACACACACACACACACACGCGCGCATAAATGTGTCTTTGGACTTTTCGATCAACTATTCTACTGATTTGTGGATTAGTCTAAATGACTTGTTTTCCTTCAGAAAATCAACTTGACCATTTAAGTTTAAATTTTATTTTCACAAGAAACTATGTCATTGCAGGGCTGTAGAAAAGGTAGGCTGGCTTTTTAGCACTATAAGCAGATTAGTAGTATGCCTAAAATATTATTATATATTGGTAAGCATAAAATATTTATGATATATGTATTATGATGCCCAAAAGTTAATAATCGGTATAAAATCGGTGTATCCTTATGCTTGCATTCGGTTTGCGGAGCATGGCATATGTGACACAAGTGATAAGCACAAAAGTTGCAATAAAAAAAGGGACAGCAGCCACAACATCTTTTAAACGAGGAGACATTGTGGTTAAGGTAAAAAGACATTAGTGTATGGTGATACTTTTTGCAGGTTAAAGTCTGACGTTTCGTTTTTGTAAATGTAGTTTTCATTTTTATTTCACTTCACCAGTTTCTTTTATTCAGTGTCTGTTTTCATTCCAGTTTTAGTTTACAATAACAGCACTGATCCCAACAAGTCCAATGCACACGAATACACAGACTGGCATCATCAGTCAATGTAGAATATGTCCAGATTTTAGTCTAAACATTTTCACAAAGTTATTCAAAGGAGATTCTAATGTAGCAGGTGGACAACTTTATGGCTTTAATAATGATTGTATTTAGCAGCTACAAGGACACATGATATGAAAAAACTCTCCATACTAATGATGATTTAATAAACTTGAATAGACAGCACTTACAGTGGTTTTGCCTACTCTGGCGGTCCATCATTCAGAATAGCTCCTGTGCGTTTTCTCTTCAGTTGCTCGTGCATAGCGCTAGTGCCACTATGGCATGCCATGAAACTGTTCACAGTATAAAACCACCTTTTTTGCTTTGTGATGATTAGAACTACTCTCATAATTATAGAATGATATTAAAGGAAAACTTTTGTTATGATGAATTGAAGCATTTTAGATCATAAAGGTTATTTTATTAAAATAAAAAAATGTCGTATTGATGTCGATCCATTTTCAGTGTTGTTGTCATTGACTACGTCAAATAATTTTGGCAACCATACTATATACACAGAAATACAAATATAAACATGGCATGATGTTATGTTTTCTTATCCTGATATTAAAATTTTGAGTATCTGTTGATTCTGGTATCAATTCAATAATTATTCCCCTTTATCAACTTTATCAAATATTCTGTAATAAAGTTTATATTGATTTTTTTTTTTATTGCTAGCCTCCTTATTTGGCAAATTTTATCTCCTGTAACCACAACATTTATTATGGGAGAATTTAATTGTCACTTTTTTATTTTCTTTTAGAGAGGTGTAATAATATTTAAATAGTAATATTTTCCTTAGAGTGCTAGACTTTTGTTCAGCAAAATTTGTCATGGACCCCACAATATAAACTTTAGTTTTATAAAAATCTTTGAATGCAGGCACAAAAACTGAAATGAAATAAGCAAAAGTCTTATATTTTGTTGGTTACGTATGGTTAAGGTTATGGCTGGGTAGGGATTAGGGTTATGTCCATAGAAATGAATGGAGTGAATGTTGTTTTGTGGGCAATGAATTGGTATAGTCTAATTGAAAGAGCCAAGAATTTGAGAGAAAAAAAAAAACTTTTCCTTGAAAATACTGTTCTTGTTGATTGTAGGTACAGTAAAATCCCGTTATAGTGGACTCGCTTATAACGGAATATCGTCTATAATGGACGAGATCTGCTGGTCCCGGCCGCACGCCTTTAAGAACATGCAGAAAAAGCATCAGACATAGCGGACGCGCATATAACAGAATTCTGCTTATAACAGACAAACAATTTGGCTGTAGTATTTCGGCTATATCGGACATGCAGGCTCCACCTACAAGGCGCGTGGCATGCTGGTGATATTCAGCACAGATACGTAGTTGGGATTATTAATAGTCACGCATCTGGTCAGGTGAAGCTGGATTGCTACATGTACAATATAATAATCTATACCACAAGTGTGTCTGCTGGGGTGTGGCATGAGTAAATGGTGTCCTGTAGTTGTGTTCTGGGCATACAGCAACTCTGGATATAACACTTTTCTTTGCCAGGTCGCTAGAAGTCCCTTATAACTGGATTTTACTGTAATTCCTTGCATAAACTGTAAACAAGGGTGTTCATTTTTATTTCCATATTGAAAAATAAAATGCTAAAGCACAAGTGGTCATTGTCAAAAGTTCCCCTGTAGCTCAACTGATAGAGCATTACTCTAATGATGCAGAGCTTCTGGGTTCAAATCCTATGAAGTACAGATAAATTTCACTTCTTCCTTCTACTGTAAGCATTACCTATTTTTTTTTTTATAATGGTATTTTTATGGCCTATTTTTAATTTAAATGAGCCAAACCTGGGTTGCATGGTGGTGCAGTGGTTAGCACTGTTGCCTCACACCTGTGGGATTTGGGTTTAAGTCTCCACCAGGGTTCCACGTGTGTGGAGTCTGCGTATTCTCCCCGTGTCATCGTGGGATTTCTTCCAGCTTCTCACAGTTCAAAAACATACTGAGGTTAATTGGAATCACCAAATTGCCAATAGCAATGTGCTTGTATGAGTGAATGGTGTGTGAATACGCCCTACTAAGGGTTGGTGCCCCATCCTGGGTTGTTCCCTGCCTTGTGCCCCTAGCCTTCACGATAGGCTCTGGATCCCCCATGACACTGAATAGGATTAGTGATTACAGAAAATGGATAGATGGACGAACAAAACGTTAAGAAATACAATTATAGCAATTGAGACAATAAAATGAGTACAGTAAAATAACAATCAAATGAAATAGTAACCGCAGGCAGTGACTGAAGGGTCCAAAGCATCTGAATAGCATCCAGGGTGTAGAAATGGTACAGGAGTAATGTTGGAAAATGGAGTATTGACTTTCACTGGTGGCCAACGTATTAAGTCACAGTACTAAAATCTTGAAACAAGATGGAGATTTTTGAGTCTAGGCCTGATTGGTCAGCACATCTAGGACAGAATTTAGAAACCTCTGGTGGAGTGCATGAGGCCAGTTGGATGCCTACATTGGGTCAGATGGTCTGAGTAGTATGTAGAAATAGGCACCTCCTACCTAATGTGGTAAGTCTAGATGTTACACGTTAAGCTTTCGTTATACTGGCTGTGTGAACTTAGACTGCCTTGCATATTCAGAACAACATTGCTCTGTTGGGGGACTGCTCCATATAACAGCAGTACAATCATGCTCTGTCATTTTGTAGGCTGTCCATTTAGACATGAGAAGGCTTGAAAGTATTGAATGGCATTTATGAAATGGAGCACTGACTCCACCTGCTGGCTAATTTATTAAAACATTCATAGTACTGCATTGTGTGCTGGCTGAAATATAAATGGATTTTGATCATTTTCTATAAGTCAAATGGCAGTAAAATGAAAGACAAGTAAAAATATGGACTCAGATGAAGGGAAATATGGCAAATCTTTGAAGGTTTTAAGCGATATAAGGACATTTCAGCTGAATTAGCCAAGGTGGGCCTTAGACTTATATGCAAAGTGGCCGTAACGCCCCCGTTTGACCGACTGGCACCAAATTTGGGGGGTTGGTCTGTCGTCCAGTTCTACAGTATTGGTGAGGATTGGCTGAAGCATGCCTGAGATATAGCTGCCTGATTTAAATGGGCATGGAACAGGTGTAGGTTGGGTGTGGCTGGTGGCCATACTATACATGCAGGTCAAGTTTTTTTTTTTATGACACATCCATAAGGGCAGTGTGCTAATTCACCTGAAACCAGAATTGGCTAGTTCTACTGCAGATTGTAGGAATATTAGAAATGTGTCTTTTATTGTGTTTTTAAACTTCACTAGAAAATGCAAATGACTGTCATTGGACGGTACGTACAGCCATGGAAAAAATTAAGAGATCACTTTATATTTGTTTAATATAGTGTTTAATAAGCTGCTGCCTATTGCCTCACTGCGTGGAAGATACTGTGATCATTCTTTTACATTTAAGGCAACATCAGACTTAACGGAAACCTTGTATACATGTGTCACGCCCGGCTCGTCCAATCCTAAATAACTGAACTTATTTAATGTTTGATATAAATAATGCGTCGGTTGCATTTTCTCTCGCTTTTCCATAATTTGCGCTAAAGTTTGTTTTTGCGGTCTTTCTCTGCTAGCATTAGCAAATTCCGTGTACTTTGCACTATGGTGCGTTATTTGATCAAATTGCTTATGTTAATTCAGTGGCGTGCTGTCCCTTCCTCTTCACACTTTAGCACAGTGGTTCCCAAACTTTCTCTGCAGCATCCCCCTTTTCTAGATAGGCACACTATTGAGCCACCCCCCCCCCATTCAAATTACATAGGTTCAGATTCAAACTTTATTTGAAATACAACTCCCTTTTAAAACTCACCTCTCAGCCGGCTGAACAAACTGGAACTGCCTCCGTGACGACACAACTTTGCCCATATTGGCTGAAGAACGTGATGTTTGTATGACGTTTGTGTCCCAGGAATTTCTGATGCGTTATCTGCTATTTCTCCCAAATATCACGTAAAACAGTGAGAACTGGTTTTCAGTTAATTTACCTGGTAAAATAAAGTTTAAATAAATTACATAAATGCTCTAATAGTACCTGTAAGATAGTTGTTTAAATTTTGTTAGTTACTGTAATGTTGCACTGCTTTATTTGTTTAATCGTTCAATCCATGAAGAGATTATTTTGCCCCTGAGGCTATTCCTTTCGTGTGCCCCCACCCCCCCTGCAATACCTCTGCACCCCCCTAGGGGGGCGCGCCCCCCAGTTTAGGAACCACTGCTTTAGCATAACAGACCTTACAGTCTGAAAAAATACCGCAGCTTTGAGTTTTAGCGTGAT
>JAODJW010003386.1:0-13320 GCA_026777045.1 Hyperopisus bebe | reverse complement strand
GAAGCAGAAGCGTCAGCAGTGGCTCCAGGGACAGGTGGACTTCATCGGCCAGCAGAGGGCAGCACTGGGAGAGGGTCATTATTATGGTCCATCCCAGTTGTCAGTTTCATTATGTGGAATTATTTTAATTATGGCCATTGCTTTCAAGTTATTCTCAAAGGCCCTCAGCTTTGTCTTTTGTTTACTGCTAAGGATCAGAAATGGGCAAGGAAGCTCATTTCTGCCAGTTGTATCCACAATCTCATTCTTTCAATCACTACCCAAAGCTTGTGACCATAGGTGAGGGTAGCTATACAAATCGACCAGAAAGTCAATACCATTGCCTTCCAGCTCCACTCTATTTTCACCACTACAGATTGGTACAATGCCCACATAATTGCTGACGCTGTACCAGTCCTGCTCCATTCTTCCCTATGTACTGGCACTGAACCAGGGGGCTATGAGCATCCCCATACCTGCCCAGCACCTCTCACCCAGGGAACCTTTAGAGTTGAATAGAATCCAGCCGCTCTGTAGGAGTTTAGTCCCAGAACTGGTGCTGTGCATAGTGGTGAGCCTGAGTCTATCTGGACAGTATCCCTCCTGCACTAGCACAGGTTCCTTTCCCATCAGAGATGTTACACTACATATCCCAAAAGCCAGTTCTGCTAGCTGATGATTGGTCCATCAACATCCCTGCCTTCAGCAGCTACCCAATTCTGTAATAAGGCACAACAGCCTTATTGCGTTTTATTTGAGCATTTTAAAACACCTTAAAAACTTTAAGTTGCGTTTTGTTTGGGCAAAGATTGCACTTTTTTTTGTGGATTGCAGACCCAAAATTTAAATAAAAAACACACAAGTATAATTAAATTCCCATTCCCAGCCACTGGGCTTGCTCAACAGCAAGCTGCCCCGTCTTCTGACACCATTATACCAATTTTGGCACTGCTCGGATGATCTGGTGATGCCAGATAATGAGGCACACTCGCTGCTACCTCATCCCATGCCTGCTTCACCTTGAAAGGCTTAGGTGGAACAGTGGTGCTCCTGTAAATGATGTGCTCGTGCCCTTTCACCTCGCACAAGAGCACGTCCATTTCCTCAGACAAAAACCGATCTGATTTGCCAGGCAAGCACGCTGGTAAAATAGCAATCCACAATAGATCATGCAGCGTTGCCTTTTAAGGGTCAGGTGACACGCCATCCCAATCGGTTTATGACAGGTTATACCCAAAACACACCTTTGAATAATTAAGAGAGTAGGAAAATCTTTTTTGCGACTTGCGCTGGTGTAAAGTCTGTTTTTTTTTTTTTGCCGTCAAAAGAACGAAATGGCAAAATGGCACCAAAATGCAAACAAGCAGCAAATCGTGAGTTGGGCTTCCATGGATCGATTGATTCCATTGTCCAGTATATCCTACAGACACTTGATAAGATTGAGATTTGTAAAGTCGACACCTTGAACTCCTTTTGTTGTTCCTCAAACAATTCCTGGCCATTTTCGTCTGCCATGTCATGTCAGGGACCATAATAGTCAGCTAGTAGCAAGCTTTACATTTTTTTTTATTGTTACGTTTCAAAATTATCTAGTATGTGGTAATAAAAACAGTCTGAAGTTTACTGCCACTGTTTTTGCCTGAGCTCTGAATGCGCTTACCTAGCCAGTCATCTTTCGTCCTTGCTGTTGAACTCACTCATAGACAATGTGACACGTTTGTAAGAAACTTAATAAAAACATGCCAGAAAAGAAGATGTGTATGATACTAGAACAAGATCTTGTCCCCAAATAGGCGTTCATCTTTTGCTGTATGGAAATATCTTGGCTTCCAAAGAGATGGTATTGAGCAAAAGCAAGTGATTGGTCGGCACTGCTTAGTGTCTGCTGGCACAACTCGCAGAAAAACCAGCAACTTATTTGACCAACTGTACTGGTGGATAATAAATTCTGTTTGGCTATAGTTTATTTTGGGTACATTTCATCTCCTTTTTCTTGTTATAAAAATATCACAATATTTCTAGCAAAAATTTCAAATATCACAATGTGAATTTTTTCAATATCATGCAACCCAGACAGATAGGTACTTAACATAGTTCACTCCTGTTTTTTGTCCATTGTATCATAAGACATTACAACTGCAAACCTGATACAAATTCTTTTTGGCACAACACAGTAATTGGTAATAAAATTATGGTAAACATCTACATATTTCAGAGGGTACCTCACAAGACATGTTATATGCAGTGTCACAGTAGTATATGTGTGCATGAGCAAAATCCATTATGTTGGTGACATTATGAAGTGCAGTGACCTTCATCACATATGCAAACCACTGCCTCAGCTAACCCTGTGAAAAAATGATCTTGTGAATTTGTACACCATGGAAGTAATGTGCATAGGTGATAAACTGCTCACTGCAGAGCTACTGGTCAACAAAGTAACTAGACAATGGAAAGACATTTGATGACAAGTCCACCAACTAAATGAACAGTAGACATTAATATTTTTATTTAAGCTTCATTCTTTCATTCTTATATTAGTATGTAGTCAGTGGATATATTGAACACAGAAACCTCTTGTTGCCTAAGGGTAATCTGCTCCACAAATTAACAAACATGAATTAATTCTCCATTAATTTCCATATTATAATTTTTAATTGGTTTATTTTTTGCACCTAAAAATCATCTTAACAACGCACAAAATAATATGCAGCCCTAAAGGGACAGGGTTGAAAAATATACGCCAAGGAATACATATGGTTTTGGGACCAGTACGGATGCCTTAGCTAAGGAGGGTCGATCACGTGGCTTGAGATCCTTAGTATTTGTGCATTTCGCTCAAGCTTCTGGCTTTGCATTCATGTTTTCTTTAGACAAGAACACAAATAACCCAAACATTAATTAAATTAAAACTTTTTTTCAAGGCCTCGAAACAGCAACCTGAGGTTACAAAATAATTATATCTAAATTGTAGAGATTCTGTGAGCTCAGTTTAGTGTCTTTTTGGGAATGTTAAACTAATTTGAGCTCAATGTCATCTGTTTGCACCTTTCCCTTTGCAGCCACTATGTGGCGCTGCTTCAATTTTAGGGTGATCTGTCTCAAAATATAATTAGTTCCATACAATCCCTCTGCAAAGTTTGAAAAAGATCCATCAAATTGATTTTGTCTTATTGTTTTAACAGTCAAGTGTCAAAACATTTTTTGCTATCGCTGGTTCAATTTTGGGGTGATCTATCTAAAAGTTTAATCTAGTTCATGAGCCATACAGCACCTCTTCATACTTAACTACACAAAATGTATAGCAAGCAGTTTGGAGAAAGTGGAGCAGAATAACTTTTGGTTATTGGACGTAAATCTGCAGTTACTCGCACTTAGCAGGGAAATCTGGCTGTATAGGCTAACTCATCCAGTGAAGTGCAGCAGTCAGTCAGTATGTTTTCATGCACACTAAGAAAATTGAATTACTGCATTAGTCTGACTAATGTACATGTAAACATTAGTCTGACTGAAATTGTACTAAATCGAATTTCTCTAGGTCGGACCAAGACATCCAGATTATGCGATTGAGAGTTGATTTACTCGTGCAAGTATACGTTCAATCAGACTGAAACTATGGCCTAGCTGATCTACTATGCATGCTCCACAGTCCCCCCTGCACTTTGACCTGGAAGTAACAGAAGAAGCATGGAGCATTAGAGGTCACATTGCTGGTGCACTCCGGCACCATACACCAGTGTCGTTTGCCTTTGGATAACACCACAGCCCACAAGGAATAGTGTGCATCTCACGGGTACTTCAAGAAGGTACCAAAAGTACGGTACTTCAAGGTGTTGATTTTCCACTGGCGTAAAAAGTGGCACTAGCACCGAATTACATCACAACGCAAACCGGGGTATTTAGTACTGAATTTGAAAAATGGCTGTAGTAGGAATGAACAGTGTGCGATATTAATACCAACATCACACATTATTCACATCCAAGTGTTACATTGTTAATCAGCCATAGTTCAGCAGTAGTTGAGCCATAACTGTAGTTCAACGTAGCTGCGCTTGTAAATGTACAGAGTAATTGCAATGAGGTGCAGCTGGTAGTACTCTAGTATTACCGACCAGGCAAGGGCACATGCCTGTGGAGAGTGCTCAGGTCTATCCTCACAGTGCCCCCACCTCCACGGGTAATCCAGGAGCCTGTAACCGACACTTTGGAGAGCAACCTTGGGGGGCGTGGCGTCAGGGCAGTCTGAGTGCACTCGGTGGAATTCCGCCATTAGCATTGGGTGGAGGATACCAGCAGCAGGCACTCGGCACTGTTCCTCCAGGCCGTTGCCCTCTTAATCGATAAGATATTACCAATGACTGGAGGACCAAGAGTGCATGGACTGTGCATGCCAGGGCACTGTCAAATTCAGATGGAGGGAGAGGCTCGGGCTTGTCAGTCGGGGAAGCAGGGGCCTGTACTAGACCAGCTTTATGAACTAGGCATGAGATTCAGATGCGATGCAATACAGTCCGGGCAAGTCGAGGTGAAGGTCACCATGTTGATCCGCTGTAGGATCTTAAGTGGTCGAATGAACTGCAGTAACAGACTCTTGGAAGGTCTTGCAAGGAGATGGAGCAGGATATGCAGCTGAGTACAGCTGTCAGTAATTGGAATGACATGCAGCTATTAGTACTCCAGTGATTGTGACTGGGCAAGGGGGGCATGGGTACAGAGAGCCCTCGGGATCCATCCTCACAGCAGCTCCATATTTGTCTTTAAATTCCCCTTTGCAAATGCTGTACATCAATTACGAACACAACTCACTACAATTCATCATTTGGCATAACATCTGTAGGGATCTAAGGGAAAGGCATGTCTCCCAGACATCCTGGCAGAAGGACACACAGAGGGAGACCGGACACCGAGCACTGTAGGTAAAAATAGAAGCTGGAGTGACAAATAACTTAGAGGAAGATGGAACTGGTGTGCACAAGACACCTGAATTCTGTAATCATGAATGACTGACTAACTCATGGCAGTGTTTTTGCATATGGCCTGCCCATTTAAGGGTCATTATCTCAGAAATGTGAATGTGCTACATGTCGTTATATGAATTGTTACACTTGTAATTTAAACAATTGCATTACTTTACAGAATTAAATGTAACCATTTTAAAGGATTAATGGCATGCTTTCTTTTGCACTGGTGGTGTACATTGAAAATGAATTCGGGTATATCTATCTGTTTTTGTTGTATCTGTAAGTAATAATTGAATACATCATAAATTTATACCCTAGACAGGGAACACATGTGGTTTTGTCATTGGTCCACTGCCACAGACACTTGCTCATTAAGGCAATAGCTCAAAAAATATTTGACGGATCTTTTTCAGGCTTTGCAGAGGCATTGTATGGGTGACAAAATTTCAAGCTTTCCAGTCACATTTTATGGGTCAGTGATTCTCAAACTGAGGCATGAGATGATTTTCTGAATATTTGAGCTATTAGTTAAGTTCTCCCCAAACAAGCTTGATGGGTCGAATGGCCCCCTCTCATTTGTAAATTTCTTACGTTCTTATGAATACTCTAAAATAAAATTTATTTATGTATATTTCTTCACAAGCCCCTCCAATTAGAATATTTTATCAGTAGCAGTCCAGCAGCCAATTGGTAAAATGTATTTGTTGGGAACTTGCCGAATTTTATTGTAGGGGATGTTCATCATGCCACCTTTGTTCTAGGCAGTGGTGGCCCATGAAACAATGAGAACAGGCCCAAATGTGGTGTACCTGATTACACTGAGACAATTCACACAAAATGCAGCTGTTAATAAAGGTTTTTTTGGGGAGGTACTGTAGTGAGGGTCTGTACCAAGGTTCTTCAAATTAAGACCTTGATTCCAAATCCAGGCCTTGTTTTCAGTTCTCCCAGGGAGTTAGTTTAATAATTACTGATTGTGATTGGTCAGAGGCTTCACACCTGACTGACAGGTAAAGGAAGGCTGGAAAACCAGCAGTGCTCAGACCTCGAGGACCGTGATTTGAATAACCTTGGTCTATACAGTAATATCAGTATCCTACTGTTTTTTTCAGTGAAATTTTTTTCAGGCAAGCATTCCCAAGCTCGGCGAGATCTATAGTGGTGAACTAAGGTGCTGGAATAGCAGTGTTTTTGAAAATACTATCTAAATAGCACATACCACTGTAGGACAGGATGATATAAAAAAAGAAACCGATCCTTCAAGATTTCTCTGAGCAACACTACAATGTTGGAACACATGTCGTTTCTAAAAGGAACAGAGATCTGCGGGTCTGGATTGTGCTCAGTCTTCCCACCATGAGAACATTATCTCACTGTTCTCCATCTCTTTACTGCTCCATTTGGAGTCAGCAGCATCTGTGCCTCTCACTGCCAGTCACAGTGTCACCATGGGACACGCTTGGCTACATATGCTATCAGGGCATTGCGTCATGGGCTTTCTCTGCATCCTTCCTTTGAAATGCTGTCAGGTCCTGAATGCCAGTCCATTATCAAGAGCCAGCATTCAGCCATTTATTCAGAGTCCCTCGCTCATAATTAAACCACAGTGGATGTTTAATTTGCCTTCTTTTTGTTAAAAATGGAGATGACTCTTAACATTGACATAAGCCAACCCTTTCCAATCATCCTATAAACCATAAAAATCAAAACACTGATGCAATATGTAATATTTTGAAGTAAAGCTTTATATAAATATTTGAATATTTTATTTTTATAAGATTGTGAATATTTTTCTGGTGAATTAAGCATGTGCGCAACTTTTTGTGTCTATTTGGCTATATAACAACAAAAAAAATTCTCAAAGACATCTCTCATTAATCTGTCATGTAATTTTGTGTCATGAAGGCATATAGGTGTGTCACCACCTCATCAATCGGGTCCCTGAAACAGGCCCCACAAAAAGGATGCCACAGTCATAATAGCTGTTCCGTGGGGATGTTTATTAAGTGTCCAGTCCAGCTCCAAATTATTCAGCTACATACCGTGCCAGCACATAAATAAAGCAACAGAAAAGGAAATTAATATTGCACACTGTTGGCTATCAACTGTGGCTATTTTCTCAAGGTCCTCATATAGGGTTGACCCCACCCACCAAAACATACCATCGCTACACATAATAAGTAAAGCACAGATTAAAGACCTACATTTGTCCAATAAAAATACAGTCACCTTGTAGATAATAACATTGATATCATTATATTATAATATCATACCATAACATTAATACTGTATATGTTGTGTGTTTGTCACATAACTGCAAACTGGTGAGAATATGCATACATATCAGGTTAACCCTACAGTGTTAGCTCAATGGAACAGTTATGGTAAGAGAGATTAGCAGAAGTATTGGTGAACTACGATGTTGCTGCAGACCATGACGAACTGTCTACGCCTATAATAATTGAATCACAACCTTCCTCTTCCTGAGGGGAGGGGGCTCCTTAGTGCCCAAGGGTCTATCTGCCTCCGCAGTCTCTTCCGGCTCTAAAGCTGGAAGCACCTGAAAGCGGTTTGACACAGCCAGTTCAGGTGATGCTGCCTCTGTAAAGTGTGTATGCCCTTTCTCACGTCTGTGACCTATGGTTACCCAGCTTTCTCGATCTCTATGTTTTTCATTCTCTCCCCTCCCAGCTTGTGGCATACACACTCTCTCCCTAAAAGTCATGGCCAAGTTTTGAGAATGGCACAAGTATTGGTTTTCACAAAGTTTGCTGCTTCAGTGTTTGTAGATCTTTTTGTCAGATGTTTCTATGGTATGATGAAGTATAATTACAAGCATTTCATTCGTGTCAAAGGCCTTTATTAACAATTACATTAAGTTTAAGCAAAGAGTCAATATTTGCAGCCCTGGTCCTCCTTTTTCAAGACCTCTGCAATTGGCCCTGACATGCTGTCAATCAACTTCTGGGCCAAATCATGACTGATGGCAGCCCAATTTTGCATAATCAATGCTTGGAGAGTGCTTCGTCAGAATTTTTGGGTTTTTGTTTGTCCACCCACGTTGGGGGTTTCCTGGCCTTGGACCTAAAATGTCGATATTTTGTTCCCCAAGCCACATATTTATCACTTTTGCTTTATGGCACGGTGCTCCATCATACTGGAAAAGCATTGTTGGTCACCAAACTGTTCCAGGATGGTTGGGAGAAGTTGCTTTCGGAGGTTGTTTTGTACCATTCTTTATTCATGGCTTTGTTCTTAAGCAAAATTGTGAGTGACCCCACTCCCTTGGCTGAGAAACAACCCCAAACATGAATTGTCTCAGGATGCTGTACCGTTGGTGTGACACAGAACTGATGGTAGTGCTCACCTTTTCTTCTCTAGATAATCTTTTTCCAGATGCCCCACGCAATCGAAAAGGGGTTTGATCAGAAAAAATGACTTTACTCCAGTTCTCAGCAGTAAAATCCCTGTACCTTTTGCAGAATATCAGTCTGTCTCTGATGTTTTTCTTGGAGAGAAGTGGCTTCTTTGCTGCTGTTCTTGACACCAGGCCATCCTCCAAAAGTCTTCGCCTCACTGTGTGAGAAAGACCTCGTTGTGTATTTTGATGCTTCCATGTCCCACTCTCGCCAGTGTGGGGAAGCAATTAAAAAGGCCAATAGGATGTTGGGTTACATCTCTAGATTTTTGTGGAGTTTAAGTCAAAGGAGGTGATGCTACGTTTATACAATTCCTTGGTAATACCCCACATAGAATATTGTGTGCAGGTTTGGTCACCATACCTTAAAATGGACTTTTCTGCCTTGGAAAGGGTGCAACGTAGGGCTACAAATATGATTCCTGGTCTTGTGAGAATGTCTTATGAGGAGAGGTTAGCTGAGCTGAATCTGTTCAGCCTCGCGCAAAGGAGGAACATGATCCAGGTATATAAGATTCTAACAGGTCTGGATGCTGTTCAGCCAAATGGTCACTTCAACATTAGGTTAAATATTAGAACTCATGGCCATAGGTGGAAATTAGCGGGAGAACATTTTAAAATGGATTTGAGAAAGCACTTCTTTACACAGCATGTAGTTAGAGTATGGAATAGTCTCCTTGCTAGTGTAGTGTAAGCTAAGACCCTGGGTTCCTTTAAATCAGAGCTAGGTAAGATTTTAACAACTCTGAGCTATTAGTTAAGTTCTCCCCAAACGAGCTTGATGGGCCGAATGGCCTCCTCTCGTTTGTAAATTTCTTATATTCTTATGTTCTTCTGTGCGTGCACATGCACACATACCTGCCTGCTACCATTCCTGAGCAAGCTCTGCACTAGTGGTGCCCCGATCCTACAGCTGAATCAACTTTAAGAGATGGTCCTGGGACTTGTTGGACTTTTTTAGGTGCCCTGAAGCTTATTTCACAACAATTGAACCTCTGTCCTTGAAGTTCTTGATGATCCATTATGTCCTGCCCCGATCGTTCACTCCTTCCATGTGCCATGCCCCCTCATTAAACCCATGTGGATTCCCCGTGTTTACCAGCTGTTTCTGATCGTTGTCATTAGCCCAATGTATTTAGTCTGCATTTCCATTTGTTTCCCCAGTCCTGTCATTGCAATGTCCACCTGCGTTTTTGCCTGTTCCCTTTGTCTCTACTCCGATTAAACCCCGTATTTGCCCCCGACTCCTGGCGTCCTACACTTTTGTCTCCGCTCCAGGCACTTTCCATTGTGACACATTAAATGATTGATTTAAGTGCAATCTTAGTAGCAGCAATACCCTTGTCTGCGAAGCCCTTTTTGTGCAAAGCAATGATGACTGCATGTGTTTCCTTGCTTGTAACCATGGTTAACAGAGGAACAATTATTTCAAGCACCACCCTCCTTTTAAAGCATCCAGTCTTCTATTCTAACTCTATCAGCATGACAGAGTGATCTCCAGCCTTGTCCTCATCAACACTCTCTCCTGTGTTAACGAGAGAATCACTGAAATGATATCAGCAGGTCCTTTTGTGGCAGGGCTGAAATGCAGTGGAAATGTTATTTTGGGATTAAGTTCATTTTCATGACAAAGAGAGACTTTGCAATTAATTGCAATTCATCTGATCACTCTTCATAACATTCTGGAGTATATGCAAATTGACATCAATAAATCTGAGGCAGCAGACTTTTTTAAAATTAATATATGTGTTATTCTCAAAACCTTTGGCCATGGCTGTATTATACTCTTCTATCTCCATGTTGTGTCAGATGAGAGCCAGTCGCTCCTCAAGGTCACAAACCTTGACCATGTGTGAGTCCACTAGCTGACATCGCTCACGGATGAAGTCTGACTGGACGCAAGCATCCAGAAGGGCAAACATCTTGCAAACACAACACTGAGCTGGCCCCATAAGTAACTATCTCACTATGACCCCGTCCTTTACTCCCAGCCCAATATATTTATATACAGTATTTACCTTTTAGTTGATTTAATTAATGTATAGTTAATACAATAAAGTGCCGAGTACAATTAAACGCTAAGTTAATGCTTACATTAAAACGGATCTTTTTAATTATCTGATAGAGTCAGTGGGATAGAAACCTTTAACGTTAGACTTTTAAAATAATGAAATTAACTATTACTTAGCAGAGAATAACTTCCTGTTGAACCATGTAAAGCTAACATAAAGTGAAGTTGCTTTTGGGAGGCTGAAACACAACAAAAATCCTGTCAGAGCAGGCTACTGCTGGAGTGGGAGAAAGTGGAAAATGTCCGCCTGACCCTGACTGGTGGCCGAGCAAAGCTCAGGAGCAACTGTCCTTTTCCAGCGCTAGTTAACATAATGTTAGAAAATATTGCTCCATGGGTGTTTGTTGCGAACTTACATGGACAGAAACGCTGCTCACGTGACACCCGCAGCTGAAACTCACTATAACATTTCAGCTGTTTATTAACACAGACAGACAAGCAGTCACGCAGAGCAAAGTACAAAAAAAAAAAGAAAAAAAACATCCATCCACGTAAACTGTACTAGCACACAAACACACAAATATACTCCCAATCAATCCCAAACAAGTGCTGCAACATGCGCACAACAATGTACACCGCCTGTACAACCCTCTCTCTCAGTGCAGCAATCCCAGCAGCCTCTGCCTGCAGCAGTCTGATTGTACCGAACTAGAGGCATTCACTAGTGCAGTGGAGAGTGGAGATGGTGACCTGTAACTAATCTGTGCACTGGTGTTGTATGGGTATCAAATTAGAACTGATAAAATTTTGAGATTAATTGAAGCCGCACACCTAAATTAAAGCAGCGCGACCTAGTGATAGCAGTACTGAAGAGAATGGCCTCAGACACTTGTTCTTGTCAGCATGATAATTCAAAAATGATTTTTTTGGATCTTTCCCAAACTTTGCATGCACATTATATGGGTGAAGGTCTGGACCTCTTCAGTCTCTTCAGAGATACAGAGACAGAAAATGGAATGGTGTTTGCAGTGAGACACTTGACCCTGTGAATATGATAACTCTTTTTGATCATATTACTCTGTTTGTTTGATCATTTCTGAATCTTATTACCAAGTCCCATACACATTGTATGAAGGAAACTCTGTACCTGATACACTTGAGACAAATCGCCCCACTCGAAGCAGCAGCACTAGATGGCAATAGACGATGGAACAAGGGCTGCAGAAGCCATCTTTTGAACACTGCCTGGACACTTTAGGATTCCTGTCTTGCCCTGGAACCATCACAACCGGTAACCGACCATCACATCACACCAAGTCTGGTTGCAATCTCCTGGTCCCTCAGGGTTATCCATGAGTAGTCTGGTCTAGGCAGAGATCCTGCATGTCAGTGCCTGGGTTTCCTGTGCTAGCATCCTCTACCAGTATGGTGGGCAGAGAGACACGGGGGACAAGGGCTCAGGTGAATACACCTTGAAGGGTGAAATTTATTAATGAAAAATTAATTAACAATATACAAAAGCATCAGTCTGGAGTTGGCTGTTCCCCCAAGGCAGTTCTGCAGTGTTCACATATGCAGAGAGCCCATGCATAGCTGGCTTATCCTTTCTTCCACTTCCTGGCTCCCTAGTGCATGCTTAAGGCTGCACTATGGAAGACAGTCCTGCCCCCTGCTTGGGGCAGTAAGCAGCTGTCAGCAACCTCCTGGTGGCCCTTGTTTTCCTCGATCATGAGGGAACCACAGTTACTTGCAGGCCTGTATCTTGCTGATCACTCCCTGCAGGTGCATGGTGGCTTCCCTGTAGATCATTACATCACACATTCTGTGACAAAATGATGTGAGTTATAGGATATATGCATCTACGAGGGAGATCCAAGACCAAACAAGAACAAACAGCTAATTGATCAGTATTAAAAAGATAACACTGATTCATTAAATCACATCCAGCTCCACAGTCCATCTTCTCCTCTTCTACATTGCTATAGAGGAGATTTCTGTATTCCAGACATAACATTCCATAAAACAGGAGCTGCTGCTTTTCATGCTCGTTGTGTTAATTAAGTACAACACGATAAGCAGGATTTATTGAGCAAATTAATCATGGAAGACAGAGTAGCATAAGAATAGAAGTCCTGTTTGTAATCTACATGAGGGGTTCCCAACTTTTCGATGTCAACGAACCACTATACATCATGCAACAATTTCAAAGACTATTAAAACCAGCAGCAGGGGTTTGGGAGAAGGTGGCAGCAGTACAGGATGGTTGGTAACTGTACCCTCAGAATTCCGAAGTACAATAGACCAAGGGTTGGGAACCCCCATTCTAAATACTGCATATAAATAGCAATTGCTAGTGAGCTACTGTTATGAGGCAAATCTAAGGGCTCATATATTTACCCAGTTCTACTATGTAAACTTGCAGCTGTGTTTCATACCTTTTGACACTTTTTAGGAAGCATTTATGCAGCAAGCTATAAGTAACAAATTAGTGGGCCGGACTTTCTGAGTCATTCACAGAAAGCACTTCTTCTGACCTTAGCTCTCCCTTCCACTGAAGAAAGCGAAGCAGTTTAGATATATTTCTAATGCAAGAGTAAACTAGTCCTTCACAGTTGAAATATCGAAGTATTTTATTATTTAATTTAATTTAACAGAAAAGCCTTCCAGATCTAGTTTGTGATTTAAAAAGTATCTATTAAGTAGAATGTTTGCACCACACCTGTTAACCATCTGAAGACCTATTTGTTCTGATATATTTTATATTTATTGTGTCATAAAGTGTCACAAATTCAAAAGGGCTCATTTGCTGTTTTTCTGTTGGCAGCAGTGATGTATGGCAGCGTATTGCAGTCACCACAATAAAATTTGTCCTGTTTCTTGTTATAACAAGATAAGATTTGTGTGTGTGTGTGTGTGTGTGTGTATATATATATATATATATATATATATAT
>JAODJW010003384.1:0-13330 GCA_026777045.1 Hyperopisus bebe | reverse complement strand
ACTATAACGATAAAGATATATATATATATTATATACAGTATATGAACATATGTATATATATATATACACACACACACACATGTACAGGAGATGATTGAAACGAGGAGCTATCGTTTAGCTTATTTATTTGTTTATTGTTCTAATATTCATTCATTGCTTTGTATTATTCCAGTAATATAAACTGATTGCACTTTTTATTCATCAGTGTTTAATCCGTTGCATGTTATAAACTGTAAAAAGGCTATTGTGAATTCTTTTCTTAAAATTCACACTGCCTTTCCAAAGTGATGAGTGTGGGGGCAGTGATCGTTCTATATGTTGATCTTTATAATGTGATCTTTTACAATTTCTCAACAGCTCTGTAAATAGGGTTTTGAAAAGTGTATGTTTAAAGTTGATTTTAACAAAAAATAATGACATTCTCAGCGGTTTAAGATTATTGGTGCTGACTTTGTACTAAATAAAAGCAATTGTAGCACTACAGGATAAATGTTTTTTAGATAGGTGAAATATTTAAAAATGTCAGGGCATGTCAGACTACCTCGAAAGGGGCTGAGAGACCTCAGACTCCAGAGGGTTAAGACACAATCAGGAGAGGCCAACAGCAAATCAAGTTCTGACATTACTAAGCAGAATTCCAACACAAAATGAATGTCAATGCATTAAAGACTAACCTGGTATTTTTTCTTCAAAACCAATAGTTTCAGCCTTTGTGGTGAATAATGTGTTACTATGTGCTATAAAATACTGAAAACCAGTCAGATACTGTACATTTGTTTTAAGTATTTTTAATATTTTCTTGTAATAATAAATAATAATATTTTCGTGTAATAGAAGTGTATATGTTTGTGTATATATATATGTCATAAATGATATTTTAAGACATGAACGTTAAGACTTAAAGAAATACAGTTCACTGCTTAATTGTTGGGGAAGGATTGGCATGTACTTGGCATATGTGAAATGTGCACTAGCTGAAAAGATGTAGCTTTGAAGTGATGTGTCACGACAAGGACTCACTAAATTTAGTTAAAAACATTCATTGGCTTTCACATTTCCAGTTTATCCTTCCAGTACTTCTAGAAACTGTAGAGATTGGTGAGTGTGTGAGGATTACGCTTTAGATGGGTGGAGTAGGTGATGGGACTGACCAGGGAAATGCATTGTTGTTGTTCTGACAGCATCTGTTCTAGCTAATATTATGTAATGTATATGATATATATATTTCAATTGAAGAACAAATATACTATACGTGCATGAACTGAATATGCTTATTTTTATTTTAGCTAGTGCAAAAAAAATCTGATGAAATACTGATACTCTTTTCAGTCTGTTTTTTGAGTGCTATTTTGTTGTAATGGGCTGTCTAGTGCCTTGGCATTTAAGCTAAGATGAAACAACACCTCATCTCAAAACACGGCAACATTTCAAAGCTATTAGATTCAAAGAAGTGTTCAAAAATCAAATTTTACAGTGGATGTTCATGTGGCTTTTGGGTTTCACACGTGGCTCTGTCAGACTGCAGCACCCATGACTTGGAGTTGGAAAAGCAGTGGAGAATGTATGGATGAATAGATGTATAGCAGTCAGCTCAGTCAGGCTCTTTGTTAAAGTGAAGCCCCCCCCCCCCCAATTTAATGTTATAATACTTAATAATGATATGGAGTGCAGCTATACCTGTGCACATTTGTGTATTAGCATGCTCCAGAAAGAGCAATTGACCCGCTGACATTTTCAGAAATGAAGTCGTCCTCTGGCAATGACAGCAACTGTCCTGTTATTCTGTAGGTTTTCGAATTGTAGGTCATTGAGTGCACATACATAGTGCGTCAAATCAGTTATTTGAAAGTGGCTGTCAAACATAACAGCACAACAAACTCATAATAACAATGTAGGTACTATAGCGAAAAAGAATAGCACATTTAACCTATGGCATTTCATAGTTGTATGCTCCATAGAAAAAGAGCCTTGGCATTCTACAACTCGGTTCGGACTTGTTTCAGTTTGTGAACCTTTGCTCTTGAATCAACTCTAATAAAGTAATCATCAAGGTCAGCCTTGATTATTATCTTCAAGGTTCTGCATACTTGGATCGTCCCCACTTACTTGCCTTTCTTTAACTGAGACTAAACAGATTATAATGTTTTTAATCTGTCCTTGTCACAACCTTTAAATAGCAAGAACCATTCACGTTGCTTTTTTTCTGAACTTCCTCTTTTTAAAAGTTGGATGCTAGAACTATACACTGTGTCATGTTAGATGTTGCATTTTTTAGGCCTCAGCATTACTTCCTTGGAATTCAGTGCAGTCACAGATACATCTGTATTTGAGAAGCCTTTTTGTTACTTCATTCACTATAGTAATGGTACAAAGGCAACTTTGTAAATGCTAAATGCTTCTAAAATAGAGCATTATCTCTCTATATCTGTATTCCCCATTGCATCTACATTTTTCCTTCCTGAATGAATTACTTTGTGTTTATGTTTAATTTGGAAAATAATTGGTTGTATTTACTTTTAGGTTATGCTATCTCTCTGCACTACTTCCATATTTTGAGTCATCTACAAAGTATGTGTTGACCTCAAGCTTGTAATACCCATGGTATTTGTCCCATGGTTCCTGAAACCCCACGATCACCACCTCCCAGCAGATTTTATTTTTGTGGACTCAGAGATGTGGGGGCTGCCTCTCTTGTGTATTAAAATGAAAGTGGCAACATAATCAGTATGATCAACGAAGCTGTGCTTCTCCAGTTAGCCAGAATCACACAGTGAGAATAAACCATGAGATTCTGAGAAGGCTGAATTAATGACATTGAATTCTTAGGTTGACAAGAGCTGACATTTAGGTGACACGGTGAGAGTGAAAACTCTTAGGACAGATGTGGTTTCCCACTATGATGATGTTCTGGCTTTTGTTGTGTCTGTATATGTTTCAGTGTAATGAAATTTACCACATGAAGTACTTCAGGGTGGCTGGTTAAATGCATTTACTGTTCACTCGGACACCAAGCTTCACTCTGAACTGTGTATATATGAAACAGAGAGCAATTATTCATGTTTAACCATTCAAAATGTGAGTTCAGCCATCAGACAAGATACAGTCACTTGTTTGCCAGTATTACTTGTGTAACTGTTGGCAAAAAGCCAAGAGTTAAAATACTTTGATTTGTAATAATTGTCCTTTTTGATTGTACCTAATCCAGTGTAAATAAGAATGTTTGTTTCTTTTTTGATATATTTTTTTTTTGTGCAAAAGGAACATGTTAGTGTAATCATTCAATTATGTGTCTTCGTGAAATGTCAGGATTAGACTTTCCATCCATCCCATGTATTACGCAATCAGCCCATATGTGAAGCCATTTGTGTCATATTTTCAGAACGTGCAATCAATCAATCAATCTATCTATCTACTGTATATCTATCTATCTATCATCATGCATGGTACAGTGGGAAAGGACAATATCAATGAGAGTAATGTGACTGTTCTCACGTCAGCATTGTCGTTACATGAATCTAGTGCGATTTTTTTCTTAATCAGTTCAGTTCCAAATGGCTTAATTGAGTTAAGAATGATATGCTCTTATTGGGATGTGAACCTTCCCCTTTGTAGATTGTATGTAGAGATTTACATATGTGCTTTGATTAAATATTAATGCTGTGCTGGAGAATCTGTTCAATATCCACTCGCATCTCTAAATGTCAGAGGAAAACTAATGAACTGAAGCTCCCTCAGTGTTTCTGCACTTGTTGAGTTGGTGCAACCATGTTAGATGAGGGACACTGTGTTTATGTGCAGCTGTACTGACGAGCCTGTGTGAAGCTTCCTGGGTCAAAGGAGGGGAGTCACTGATCCCTAGCAGCATTTAAGTGTAGGATCAGTACTGTGCAGGAAGGTGGTGGAAGAAGCTCTGGTCTCTCTAATGAACGCCAATGAACAGTCTAGTCTAGAGGTGGAGTGTTTAGAATAGGTTAAAAAGCTGTTCAAAGGCTTTTTAAGATGGCATTGCTGTTTCACAAACAGCTGGAATAGATATATTAAGATAACTGATTTATCAACACCAGTTTTTTTCCCGGTGTGTCCATGGCTCAAATACTAAACCAAAGCATTATCTGTCTCCTCCCCTTCCTATGAGGCCACAGTGCTCTGTCTCCATGCCAGCGGCTGCGGGGAGGAACCCCCTCCCTCTGTCTCAGTGGGAAATTTGGATGGGTGACCTTGCCAGCAGATACACTAGCAAGACCTCATGCTGCTAAACCTTTCCTTTGACCTCTCATACACAGGGCTATTTTAGGCCGGACTGCAAAGAGACCTTGCTGAGTTGTATGTGCACATGAGGAGTATGATTGTAATAATCCTCTAAATTCTTTCATGAATGGAAAGTTGGACAGCTTGCACTTGCTGAGCTGCTGTTGATTGCTTTGTAGTACCTTTCTTAGAGTGGCTTTCCTGCACATACTATGTATATTCAGAAAATTTTTTGTATCATATTTTTAACAGTTTTTCTCAGTTGCTTTGGTACATGTCTTGAATCATCCTTAACATTTGCAAAACAGTGCATTTCTAGAAACTATTTGTGCAAATGATTCCACACAATCGATTACCTGCAAAAGCCGATAACCTTCTCAAAATCCTTAGGTGATCCCTCAAAAGTATATATGTCAATGAACTTGTCAGTGCCATCAGAATGACCTTGTGTTCACGAACAGGATAGTCAAAATGCTTAGCCATGCTGTCAATATAACAGTGCACTCTGTAAGAATTTTCCAGTGTGAACTACGGCTAAGCTTTTGATAACAATGCATAAAAGTACCCAAGGTATATATCAGTTTCGAGAATACAAAATTGCATATACTGTAACACACACGCAAACGCATTTGTACATATACATACAGTGTGTGTGTGTGTGTGTGTGTACACACACACTGTAAGTATGCATACATATGTGTGTGCTACAGTATATCCACAGCATGTAACTGTATAAAGTAAATTTACTGTATACTATAAAATGCATTGGAATACTGTAATACGAAGCGTTGTAGTAAGTATAAAATATTAGAGTACAGTGCACATTGATGGATTACATACCTGTTGTCATTATGAAACATTTGAATGATTGAGGACACAGTTGTTCTCCCAACATTCGGCTGCACCAGCCTCTGCCATTGTAAGACCATGGTTTAGAAATTTCTTCAGGAACAAGCCTCTGTTCTTGGTCTCTTCTACCTCTTCCTCTGTTTTGCCTCCCTACTTTTCCACCAAGCAGCCTTACTCTTCTTCTTACCAGCTGTTGACCCTGTTCACTTCCATTGTCAAATTGTAACACTGTACTGTGCTCTGCCAATATATGCTTCCAACTGAAGGCTCATGAGATGCACCTCTGAGATATTTTAAAGAACTAGTTGATCATTGGTTGATCTAACACTTCAAACATTTCCCTCTGTTGGTGAAAGTCAAGATTCAGCTGACAGCTATTCATCAGTTCAGGAGACATTTATTTAAAAAAAAAAAACTAACAGAGATGTATAGAGAATATGCTTGGCCGATTACGACAACTGCTTCAACCCTTTTGCATGTAATGACTACAATGAACTGATGCCTGGATGTTTTGTTACACTATTCAACAGAGGAATCAGCAGACAATTGTGCATAATCATTTGCATGACTGTGCCTAAGCATTTGCAATTTGACCAAAAGAATGACTTTGCATTTATGATGGGCACAAGTGACTTGGTGATGTGGAAGTTGCACAAGGTGTTATGAAAATTTTATTTCTGATCTGAGAAATGTCCCAAAACAACTGAAAAAAAAACTGTGACTGGAATCTGTAGGCCATAAGCAAATTAAACCCATGCTCCTGCTTTAATTAAACATTTTATGGGGGGTTTATTCAACTTACTGTTATCTTGCTGTGCATTAATGGCAATTTGTTTCTATAGAGAAATTCACTTGCTGTTTTGCAGCAACTAGTTTTGTAGAATTCAGTGATTCTTGTCATTGTTCTCAAAATATTAGTGTTCTTTCATTCTCGCACACAGTCCGTTAAAAATCACATGTGTTCCACTCCTGTATTAGTATACAGTTTCTGTTTCTATGTAAATGTATTGGTTCTTCAACAGAGTTAGATAAAGCCTGGAAGAGATATGATCAGTTCCTGTAGGGAAGAGTAAAGAATTAACAGTGAAAGAAGAACAACAGTCAACTCATAATTAGAAAATTGTAATAGATAGAAAATGTCAGATATGTAAAGAGAGATCTCAATGAAAAGAACAATTCAAGACTGAAGGAATAGAAATGCCTCATCGTCTTCATATGTGAGCTTCAGTAAGAGCTGTCCTGACTTGGGATGTCTTTGTTGGGCAGCTTGGGAATGCGTATTCTCCCCACCTACCAGATGGCCTCACCATACGGGCTGTATCCCTTAGACATTAGGGGGGCCCGAAGGTGAATGGAATAGAGCTGGTAGCCACTCCCTCAGCAGTGATGCTGGGGGTCCCCAGTGGACTCATGTGTGCCTCTGCTTCTGGCTTCCTTAATCGTGGCCCCTGACGGCGACTGAACCGAAGGGGATGCTGAGGGGATGCCAAACAAACCTGTTTACAAAGATAAGGCTTGAGGGTTCAGATTAGCTGCTGCGCCAACACCATTCAGATGCTAATATGCAAAATCCTCTGTAGGTTGATTTAAGAAAATAAAAATCAGACCTGGATCAGATTGAAGCAATCGAGCAAATTCCTTTATCTTATTTCAGCTCACTGAGTCAATTCTTCTAATTATATTAAAAATATATTTTAACAGCCTCATAAGTAAGAATGTAAGAATAACCCAGGTATAACAAATAGGAAACAACATTTTTCTGATTTTTAATGTTTACAGTTCTCCAAAAACAAATAACATTTTGCTGATTAACCTATCAGACATTTCTGTAGGCTTTTGTAGCTGTTTCATTTCATTTCTGTTTTTAGCCTTTCTTGTTTCTGTTTAATGTGGGTTTTTTGTTTTCTTTGTACTGTTTTTCATTGTACTCTGTAACATCCTCTTTTAATGAGTCTGTGCTATGTGGTGTTCTTTTGGGTTGGTGTTTAGCTTATAGGCATCTCTATATGCACATGACATGACATTATATCATATCACTGGGCTTGGAAATTTTGCTATGAATTGATAGGGAGCAGGATCCATTAACCTTAACTGCTCCAGGGGCACTGGGTTCTGGCTGTCTGAACGTACGTTTTCCTTGGATTTCCTCACTTTGGACAAAGCCATGTGCTAAATTGATCAATTTTGTCTGATATTTGTCACATTGGGTTGTATGTAAATTCAGGTCTTTGTGCTATTTTTCACTAAGAATGAATATAGCATTATTTGAAAGCTCTTGGTCTGACTTTCTTGATTATATGTTCCCATTTCTCATTCATCTTTATACAGTATTACACTAACACTATGGATTGCTTTATTTTGCCACTTTTCATGTACTGCAATAATTATGAGGTTTTGTTTCCAAAACCTCCTAATTGCAACAATTTATGTTATTTCAACCAACTACACATTACTAGGGTGTAATACATACTGTGTCAGTTCATATGTTATTTGTGAAGAACAGGCGAGCTTCCTTTCAGCGGATGTGGAAATGAATTGTACTGCCTTCCCGTATTGAATGGAATGCCCTGGATGTAATGGAGCTGTATATTGTCTTTTGGAGGGCAGATTATTATGTTCTTCCCTCTGTTAAGTAAATTGCCCTCAGTACATTGCCCAGTAGTGTGTTTGTGTGTTTGCACAGGTCTGGTATTTTTTATTTGTCCATTATCATTCTTATTTCTTCTCATGAGTGGTTCATCCCAGTGTCACTGATAGCTATAGCCAAGATCCAGCAAAGTTAAGGGCAGTTCATTACCAGCCATTGAAATGTCATTGTGATGTGTACCTCAGCGATATGTTGAGTTTAGCGCACTTTTCTATGGGAATTTAGCATTTGAACAGGAATCTCTGCCTGTGCTTACATTTGACTTAGTCGATGGAGAAAAATTCTCTTAATCCTAGCCTTTCCTAGTCATTTTTGGATACTCCAGGTTTTTACGTTTTTTGCTCATGACTGTGGATTTGGAGCTGTTTGTGATGCTCTTGGCTCCCAGTCAGCTCTCTCTAGTGTGTCTGAAAAGCACAGGTTGATTTTACCCACTTTACACGATCAAAGCTATGAGCAGGATTCTGTCATAATCCATAGTTTTGATAATTTTTTTACTCTTTTTTTCACACTTCAGTTTCTTAACACACATCATTCTCAGTGCATTAATCTGCTGGGGAAGAAAAACGCTCATTGTTATGAGGTATGAGCTGTCATTGTTTGTCTTACACCATCACTGTACCTTTTTAACCATGATGTAAAAAAAAAAAAAAAATCCAAAAAACTGGAGGACCACGGACCGTTTTAATGTTAGTTAGGATTTTTGCATGGTAATGTGGTATGGAGTTAAAGTCCTTTGCAGACCATAATACAGAGGTTAATGGTGAGCATTTGTTCATACATCACATATAATTATCTGGGACAGATGTTTTGTAAAATTCTAGGCACACATTTACTGTATCAGTGGATCTAATTTCATGGGTAATATTCATTTAAATATGCTAACAGTACCTTACTGATGGTATAAGCATGAACAATACTAAACTAGTAAACATCACTTGTAAATATGTAAAAATCTTGATATTGCTGCTGATATGTTTATTTATATTATAAAGGGAGAGATGTGGCTTTTGTAAATTGTGGGATGCTACAGTAAATATGTCATCCATGAATACAGCAAAATTATTAAACTTGTAATGGATTAACACATGAATAGGATATTTGACTGGTTCAGGCCCATTAGAATTGGGGGCAATTTTTCCTTTTTTTGCCAGTTTTCATTGAACATACACCGATCAGCCATAACATCTGACTAATATTGTATGAGTTCCTCTTGTGCCTCCAAAACACAGCTGACCTGTCGAAGCATGGGCTTCACAAGACCTCTGAAGGTGTCCTGTGGTATCTGGCACCAAGATGTTAGCAGCAGGTCCTTTAAGTCCTTAGGTTGTGAGGTGGGCCCTCAATATATTGGATTTATTTGTCCAGCTAATCCCACAGATGCTTGATCGGATTAAGATCTGGAGAATTCAGGGCCAAGTCATCACCTTTTCAACTATTTTTCATGTTCCTGAAACAATTCCTGAACAATTTTTGGAGTGTGGAAGTATGCATTATCTTGCTGAAAAGGCCAGTACCATTGAGGAATACTGTTGTCATGAAGGGGTGTACTTGGTCTTCAACAATGTTTAGGTAGTTTGTATATAGCAAAGTAACATCTTCATGAATGGCAGGACCCAATGTTTCCCAGCAGAACATTGCCCTCAGCATCACACTCCCTTGGCTTGCTTTCTTCCCATAGTGCATCCTAGTGCAATCTCTCCCCATGTAAAGGACGTACCCAGCTATCTGCGTGAGGTAACAGAGAATGTGACTCATCATACCAGGCCACCTTCTTCCTTTGCTCCATGGTCCAGTTCTGATGCTCACATGCCCATTGCGCTGCAGTAGCTGTCCTGTGGGATCAGACCAGACAGGCTAGTTTTTGCTCTGCAAGGGCATCAGTGAGCCTTGGGCGCCCATGTCCCTGTCACCAGTTTACACATTTCGCCTACCTTGGACCAAATTTTACCATTGCATACTGGGAAAACCACACAAGACCTGCTGTTTTGGATAAATTTGACCTAGTCATCTTGCCATCACAATTTGCCCCTTGCCAATGTCACTCAGATCCTTAAGCTTGTTCATTTTTTCTGCTTCCAATACATCAACATCAAGAACTGACAGTTTACTTGCCTTGACAGGTGCCATTGTAATGAGATGATCAATGCGATTCACTTCACCGGGAAGTGGTTTTAATGTTATGGCTGATCTGTGTAGTCTGAACTGTTATTTCTACTGAAATAGTCTCGACTGTTTTATTATAAGATAATTTTCCTGTAGCCGTACCCACTGTCAGACCTCATTGAATTTCTTGTCTTTAATGTAATTAATGTCGCACCATTAATCTGTGGTATAATTGACTTTGTTCTGATTAGTACATTTTGAAGTGTGAGTGACTGGCATGAAAAATGCATCCCACAGTCTTTCTGTTGTGTGAAGTAGCCTCCACTTATCCAGTTAGAAGCTGTAAGTGATGCCGCCATTGGTGGGACTTTTCAGTTAATGCATTTTTTTACCAGTTGTTTCAATGAGAGAAAGGTGGGAGCTGAAGGGAAACTTTTGTAGATGTTAAACTCTACACTGCAGGTTACTAATACTAAAGATCTGTATAACGTCTAGCAGACACAACAGCAACTCTATAAAATATCTTCAGATATGGTTTTCTGCATACAGTTCACATAATTTACTTGCATGACTTATAACTTGGGATTTTCTACTGCACATATTTGTCAGTTACCTTTTTTAAAAATTTTGTTAGTTTGCACTCATTCATCATGAGACACGGCAATCAATAACATACCACTGTACCAGACGGACCAGCTATAGGAAAAGATTATAGAATGTTATTTTTATTAATAAAACTTCATGGCCCTCATGGCCTGTAGCAAAGGACACTGCTACCCTTCTAGCTTCGGGGGCTTCTGGACTTAGTAACTGCCATCAGTAAAAGTTGTTCACTAAGCTGCTGTCAGAACAAAAGTTGTAAAGGATGAGAAAAGTGAGATTACTGTTCTATGAAGTACAGCCCAAGAGTGCCTGCCTGTCTCTTGCAGGGCCTCATTTTGAACCTGGCAGCCGTCGATGAGAATGCCTGAGTCTGAGATGATGTCTGGCAGCCCTATGGCTTGGACATCACTCAGCAAGCAAGGGGTCAGGAAACAGAAGGACAGCTCAGCCTGTGTACATTTCACCTTGAAAGAGTAGCCAGAAAAGCATTCAAACCATATACTGAGTTTTTTTTTTATAAATGTAAATTTTATTTTCAGATTGAATTGTTCAGTTATAAGCTGAAGTCTCTCCTAGGTCAATACAAGTGATTTTACAGAATTTTAAGCAATAACACCTGCAGAAAAACTGGTTCCATTCAATGGTATAATAGTGTAAGAATATCAAGACCACAATCAGGACCCTGTGGTATGAGGCCTTGGCAGCAAGAGAGAAGTGTATCCGTACTGTTTTCATTGGTATGGATTAGTTACTGAAAGGATGGGTTGGTAGAAATGGAAATGCTTAAGTTAAGAAGTTTGGGTCATTGAAATAAATTAATGTGATATTGATGTTTGAACTGAAAAAAAGTCAAGGGAAGATTTAAGTCTTCCCTAAATTTCAAAAGGGTTTCAAGTTCATACAGGCAAAAAAAAAATAGCAGACCTACCTACATACTTTATATACACCGATGAGCCAAAACATTATGAGCACCCCAGCATGAAATGAATAATGTTGACTGTCTCACAAAAGAAAACAAGGTCTGGGATATATTACATGATAACTGGTACTAATATGAAAAGCTACACCTAAAATCTACAATGTGTACACCTCAGGAAAAATAGCTGCAAAATTGAAAGTACAGCGACGGAGGGCGGCAGAGGGCAAATAGGCAGGCTGCAGCTGTCATCTTGAACACGGTCGTCTGCTGTAAATATATTTCATGGCTCTTTTTGCAAACTTCCCAGGAACATCGTATAGGTCAGCGATTGCGTGTGCAAAATTGAGTCTAAAATGCCGCAAAATGCTAAATGTAGCTCACAAAATCACTAAAATGTGGCAGAAACTGGAGTCTCAGAAGGACAGTCAAGACATCCATACACAGTCTTGAAGTAAATAAAATCACTAAATCAAATGCATAAGCTACAAGATACATTGCTATATAAAAGGTAACTAAATGACGAGGATAATAGGCTGCCTATGTGCAGGTCTAATGCAATAAATACATCCATATTTTTATCCATATTCCATCCATAGGATTTTTTGTTACATTTTTATTCATAGTGATAAAACATTTTTTGGTTGATAATTGTGGATGCTAGACCATTGTTACATCATTATCATATTTCTGTTTTCAGAGGCGTTTTCCAGTGACCTTTACTTTTGCTTTTGTTTTATAAGCTTAATGGTTTGAGATTGAACATTTGAAATTTAAATATTACACGGGGGATTACTTTGTGCTTTCTAAACGACATTTTCATAGATCTGCTTTTAAATGGAAATAGAGTTCTGACCTAGAGCCTGAAGGAAGCTTGGAAATTTATAGATAGAGGAGAAAGTGAAGCTAATACTCACTGGTATGTCCCAGATTCGGCCCTGAGGAGGAAAAGTAAAGATTGTTGTGTATTTCTACAATGAAGGAGCCTTAAAACATGCTGAACATCAAAAATGCAGGCCTGTGATCAATAACCAGACTTTATTGTTTGATTCTGGCTATAGAAAGAGTTAATGGTAAAAGCACACATCACTGGCTATCGAGCATACACTAAGGGATTCTCCTATAGGAAATTGTTTTCATTCATTTGAAAAAATAGTACAAGAAAAAAAAACTTGACTTAGCACCCAGAGTATAACATTTTATGATAAATATGTCATAGTCTGAACTGGTTTTGTTACTTCAGGTTTCACAATAAAATAGTAAACTCATTTGAAAGTCAAGGGGTTCTTGCAGTTATGTTACTGTACCTTTGTTACCAGTGTCACAGCACAGATGATTTTTCTAGGTCTGGTCTGGTTGACTTTCATCATAATAATCCCCAGATCCGGTCTCTCTGTAGCTCAGTGCTCTCTCAGGTTTGCTCCACAGTTCTATCTCTCCTCACTTCTCCATGCACTGACAGGTGTTTAATCATTACCTGTGATCAATGGAATGGCTTTCAGCACTTTTCCAGCCTAGATTAGTCCAAAGCCTTTAGACACAGTCCTTTAATTCTTTTAGACGTCTTCTGTGTGCAGGGTCTCTTTCATTTTTTAATATGTCCTGCTTCTTTCTGGATTCTTTTCTTGATCTTTTTTGTCCTCTCTATCAAGACCAGTGGAACTGTTACTGATAGAGTCTAACTTCTGGAATTATGATTTTAATGGCTTCTCTTCACCTTCCTCAGCTACGACAAGGTTGTGACAGAGGTCATCTCCCACTCACTGAATTGGGGTGGATGTCTTTATTGTCAAATCTCTAAGAAGCGGTTTGGAAATCATCACTCAATTTGTAGGTTCTTCCCTTGTTCCAGTTTTCCCTGTTTCACTGCTGAAAATGTTATTAGGCCCTGGAGCAACACAAAAGCAGCCCATTAAAATGGAGTTGCAAACAAAAACACTCCACTTTGAGGTTTTAGGTTT
>JAODJW010003383.1:0-13337 GCA_026777045.1 Hyperopisus bebe | reverse complement strand
GCGGGTCCGCAGAGCCGGCCCCGGCGCGCCGCGTGGCGCGGGTGAATCACAGACTGCGCTGGGGCCGCGCCTGAGCCTCCGGCAGCCGCTGAGCCGCATATCCTTGGGGTGACCTTTGTGTGACGCAGGCTGATCGACGCTCGCATGCACAGATGCCTCACTAGTGACGCAGCACTACAATCTGCAGCAGAAACTCCTCATCTTTGGATGGGGTGGGGTTAAGCTGCATGGGGGCCCCCCCGAGATGGTTTTGTGTTTCTACACAGTTATTCATCCCTTATTAACATCTCCATAATAATAATAATAATAATACGTCTCATAGTACAAATTATGCTTTATTGCCATTTTTATAATACAGTGAACAAACCTTTTAAAACGTGAATTATAACTGCTCATTGAGATTTTTAATAACCCTCTAAAAGAACATTTTCTCTGTCTTATGTGAAGGATAATTGTCATTATCACCAACAGAAAAGACAAGGCGTCTGCAGGTAATATACCAATGCTCTCGTGTTTTATTGCACTTTTTAATTACTGCATTTCTTCGCTGGACATCGTCGCCACAACGACAGTGTGCCGTAATGTGCCAGGCGTCTCATGTGAACTTTCGTCACGGTTTCGACAGCGGTGCACAGAATGCAGATCGTTTGATAGACTTTTTCTCTGCTTGTACTTCTTTGGCCAAAACATTCTGAGCACCAAGCACTGACCTTTGACCTTAATCAACAGCTTAGTCTCCACAGAGAAAGAATGTTTCAACAGTACATTAAGAATCATATTCCATTATAAAGATTTAACAATGAATTTTGTCATATCCACTTATTAAAAGTACATTAAGTTATTATTAACAAATACACTTTGTTCTTTGCCGCTGACTGATATTGCCACAGGTAGCCACAGTTGTAGTTGCGTTGCCCCTGCAATGAGACCTGGAGCTGATGCCAGAGTTGCATCCCAAAGGACAGCGACGCAAATATACAGGTACTCAGTATCGAAACCCTGTGAACCCTGGAACTAAGGAAGCTTAACTGGCAGGATTCTAATTACCATCAGATGCTTTGTTTCTGTCCCGTCTCATAGGAACTCTGTTGAAAGTCGGTAAACTCCCGTGACAATACAGTTCAGCTCTGAAAATCCTTTAATGTTCATACAGGGGTTTGCATGAGAACAAGTGACTTCCAGGACATCCCAGTGACACTTAGAATGCTCCCACATTTTCAAACTGCCGTTACATTTTAAAAACATTGTATCAACCAATTCTCTAGCCACGTTCCAAAATCTTGCATCTCTTCATGCTTGGTTGGAACCTCTGGAGCTTGCATTTTGTTGGCTTAGTTCCTTGACTCTTTTTTGGAATGGACTGTCATCCCGGAGCAGTGAACAGGAACTATCTTCTGTCAGGTTCTGCCTGCCCCGACGCTGATGGACTGCACACAACATTACAGCTCCTTTGACTGTAACTACAGCGCGTTGACATAGAGTCTTATACAATAATCAAAAAGGTACATTAGATGAGCTTTCAGCATCCGACAGAGAGCTGGGCATCTCTAAGGATTACATGTGCAGCTGAAGAAATAGTTTTATTTTCTGATAAATGCAAAACAAGTGTTAAACTGAAAATTCAGTTCTATATATATATTTATATGTAATTTACAGTTTTTCATTCTCCCTTTGTCACGTATTGCAATGAATTATTACAACAGGAGGAGGACTTTGCATTTCATACCCACACAAAGAAACACCATGTAGAAGGTAAACGCACTAGGCAGTAGGGATGTATAATACACATGACGTGACTCAGACAATAAAAACCCTGATTTGCGTAATACTCCGTAGTATCAGAACGAGGACTGGTCCAATTTCGTAGTTAAGGTTTTCGGATGGAACGGGAAACAGGAGCGTCGTAAACATCACTGGGCTCCCCGAAACATTCCTGTTCATAACATTTAGCCCCCAAACATTTAAATCTGTACAATTTACAGCAGCTCAAAGTAGGGCAGATTCAGATACCAGCATTGGGGAAAAACAGCAGAGGATAAGTGAGATACACAGGCAGAATGTACAGTTGGCTTATTCATTCAGTCACACGTCCACAATCATCTTCCGCTGCCTTTGACATTTTTTTTTTCCTTTCTGAAAAACCCAAGGATTTGTGAAGTCATTGAGGCGACTCGTCCCACAGAAACGCTGGTTGTTAATTAAAGAGGGCTCTCCTACAGGAACCTAATGTCCTTTCAATCTGAAATGAACCTGAATATGCAGTGCAATGTGGACACCTGGAGCTTTTTAAACTATGAAACATTTCTTTTTCCCTTCAGTTTTTCCTAGAACATTTATTTGGCAGTATAGGCATGTTAACGCTATATTGGCTAAACAGGAATGTCACTGACCTAAACAGGAATGAAAAATTAACATCTAGAATTGTGGAGAGTTGTGTAGTGACATCAGTCTGGAAGAATAAATGCTTATCACCCATCCATCCATCCATTCATCCATCCAATTTTTGTGCCCACATGTCCCATTCAGGGTCACAGGGGATGGGAACCTGTCCAGGAAGTTACAGATGCAGAGCAGTGAACAACCCAGAATAGGGTGCCAACCCCCTCACGGGTCACATGCTAAATGCTTATCATACCCGGGCAAATGCTGATCGCACTATTTTCCACACTTATTTTTCGTTTTTTTTTTTATATATATATATAGTGGAAAAAAATTAGAAATGGCAGAAATGCTAAATGGGCAGAGCTGTGCAGAATGTTCTTTTGATGCAGGAATCGAGATTTGCCGGGTGACAAAGCTCACTAGGTCAATGACAAACTACTGTAAAACTCTCAATTTGTTACACTTCAAAAAATAATGATTATCAAAATGTATTGGGGAAAAAAACAACTGACATTCAAATAAAAAAAATTGCCAAAAAAACTCAAAATACCCAAAATGCAGCAGTAAATTTCAAACAGGAAGTGAGAACACGAGTTGGCAATATCGCTATCCTCCCGTAACAGTCAGCTGTGCACCAAATATCTCAATGCAGATTGAGATGTAATCCAGACACTGCTCCTCCATGCAACGTTTCTTTGTGACGAGTGGAAGTGAAATTACACAGTTCCACTTTTCACAGAACAAAGATGCATTTGGAAGTACAGCTATCCTTTCAACTTGCTTTGCATTTGTTTGTTTTTGTTTGTTTTACAGTGCTTCTGGTATAAGAGCCATCGTCTACTATCCTTTACATACATTCAACATAAAAGGCTACAGATTAGCGGTAATCATTTTTAAAATCTGTGATATTCATGTACCAAATCTGTGACTTCATGTAACAAAAAAATCCTTGATTTCTCCAGTTACTTTTCCCCGCGGTTAAACTAAGTAATACTTCAAAACGAAAAAGTAACTTCTATGGGGATCTAGTTTAGTACAAATCCAGGTATATCTCAACGTGCCATTTGTGCTGGAAGTGAAGCTGTCCTATACTGCCCTCTGCTACAATGAAACCTTACTTTTCCACTAGATATAACTATGATAACCATTATGGAATGACCCAGGATGACAACAATGATCTGAAAATAAACCCTGGGTGAAGAAATCGGGGAAAAAGAACAGGAACAGGAAAACAATAAATAGAAAAATAGAACAGGAAAACAATAAATCTGTCTATGTGTGCTTTGCTAGTCAGGCGGGCACACACAAAACCAGCCCAAAGTTGGTTAATAGACTAATCAGGTTGCCTAAGTAATTAAATCCTGAGTTATTTTTATTTAAAGTAATTACAAGGATCATATAATAAGCCTTGGAATGGGATAATCTCATTGGAAATACAGAACCCGTCAAACGCTATTCTCAAGAAACCATCTCATCGCTTCTCCGGCCGGGATCAGGAACGGCTTAACTGGTCCCCGCCCATGGAATACCACGAGGTCACTCTGATTTATCCGTCTCCCTTCAATCCTCACAACGGCAAACCAGGCAGCACAAAGGCACCGGCCTTCCCCGGGGACTATAAGTCATTGGAAACCCTCATCTCCGGGACACCCTAGCGATAAAGCAAACTTGACAACAATCCACCCACCCATCCCAATTCGACAGCTCCTCCCCCAGTCAGGGTGGCGATGGCCCAGACGTTGTCCAGGCAGACACACAGGCCAAGGCAGGGGACAGTCAGGACGGCACGTCAGTCGCACACAATCTTACTAAGAAGCAAAAAAGTCGCCATAATTAGCAAGTGCAAATATATCAGTGGTAATGTCCTGCTGTGTACGACCGGACATACTAATTATAGATTATTGCGGATATTAAAAAAAATATGTGAAGGCATTTTCAGACAGCCTATTAGGGCATTAAGTGAGACATATCTACAGTTACTTATTTGCTGTGTAGTTTTGCCAGAAATTTTCAGTCACTTCAGTCTTTCAGTCCCATTGCTTTTTTCCATACATTATATCTCTCACAGTTTTCACGTTTCAGATTATTGCATCTGCTATTTGTCCTAAGCTGTTTTTATAATATTAAAAATAATAATGTCAGGAGATAGAAAAACATCTTCCTCCATACTGTTGATCGGCAACACGGAAGAAGATGGAGCAGAAATGGTTGTTAAATAAGTCAGCTAACCATTATGAGGTGGAATGGAAATGTGATAAACGCACATACAGGCTGCCTGATTCTACTGGGGACATATTCTGAGGCGGACTGGAGTGGTCCTTAGTCTAACCCTCTTACCGGCACCTGCCTTGGCTTGATAGATCCAGGATAAATTAGTGAAATCTAGCATTTAAGACCTCACTGAGATGCTGGAGATCTTCTAAAGTTTCTCCACAGCAGAAACTCATAAGTAAGGACTGGTCAATATTTGCTGCACTATTTACCATTCTGCTATTCTAAATCTTCTAGAGAACTGAACACGGAGGTAAGTACTGCTCTTGTAAAAAGGCTTTATAAACTGAACAAACGTGAACATATCAGCAGTTTAATTTCATTATTTGGGATATTGAATTTGTTTATCAGTGCAATATCACATTCATTTGATAGCCTGACTGCGTGGTGCTGGTTTGCAGTTGTATGGCTGGTGAATGTCATTTAGCTGAGAGTGTAATTCATTAATGGAGCTGTGAGGTCAACTAAGTATCTTTTTTATCTTCCACCAGTTAGGTGAACACATTTATATCCGAAACACACAGACAGGCTATATTTTATCAATGGTCCCATAGTATGACACTGAAACACATCAACCCTACAGACATTATTGGCATGGCCAAACACACACACGAACACTCAATCCTGACCCAGCAAAGACTCTGGGACTGCATTTCAGCATTTCTGCAGCATTTCAGTATACAGTTGAAGTCAACCTGGGATGAAATCCAGACAGCTAATACAAACTAAAGATCATTATCAACACGAAAATTTCAGTTTACAAGCGCCCAAGTCAAGTGACACAGCAATATGAGGTGACATGTAGACTTGATTTACTGCTTATCTACGGATTCACACCTCTGGTGGATACTGCCCCATCGCTGTGTATCCTGCAAGATTTTCTTAAAGCTACCGGGTCGATTTGACACTCAGTAAAATACAGTGAAAAGAAGCTAAGTAGGATCAAAATGAAGGCTAACTGTTTATTTAAAAAAATAATAATAAAAAATAAAACTGTTCCTATGATCGGCCCATAAGAATGAGGTCTTTTAATAAAGTTGAGAATTGCATTGCTGTGCAATTGTATCGGCACTAGGATGCATGTCTATTCTAACATTTAAATTACCACACAGTCTCTCTCCCTTCATGACTCTTATTCTAAGTTGGAATCGAGACTAATCACCCAAAGTCCAGCTTACAAAAGGAGCTGGGAATCTTATTTTTCATGGAGAGCATCAAGAACGGTATAAAATGTCACTGTAAGATGTCAAGTCCTCTGAAAACATACCCTGACAGTGAAACATATCTGGTTATTTAGAATCAGAATCTGAAATGGCTTCAGTTAGTGGGAATGGGTGCGTCTGTCGCAGAACAGTCCCGTATAATTCCATCCATCCATTCATCCAGTCTTTGTAGGCAGGGTCACAGCAGTTTGGAGCCTATCCCGGAAGTTACGGGCACAAGGCAGGGAATAACCCAGGATGGGGTGCCAACTCATCACAGTTCTGTATAATTCGGCTTCCGTTATCCTACATACAACAGCCGTTTTTCCCTGAAGCTACAATCCAACTTTGTGCAAGTTCCAGGACGATGACGAACCTTCAACCAAATATTTTATCCTTAAAACAGAAACACACCGCTATATTGTTTGCATCACTTCTTCATAAAAACTATGAGAAATGAGAACGAGAAAAAAATGTAACCAAATTGTGTGGGGGGAATAAGTTATGAATGTAAAATCATAATAAACATATAGGCTGAGATTAATTATGGCTTTAAAAGTAGGAATCAAGGCAGTTAAATGGATCTCGTTTTATATTTTCAGGATTGTTTTTGTTTTTAGTTTTTTTCCTCCCGTTTACACAGACACACGTCACCATTGTGTTTAAGATCAACTTTGGTCTGAAGAGATTACAACGTAGATCAAACTGCCAGGAACGCACTTTGACACTTCTCATTTTTACATGTTCATTTAAGATCGACCAGCGGTCTAAAATACTATAAGCTTTTTTTTATCATTTTCTTTTTTTTTTTCTAAAACAATACTAATATAACAGCTTCATAAGTAGAACACCTAGTTATATAGCAATTTCATACACAAAAAGGACACCCAAAAAAAACACTTTTGCAAAGCGTTAAACTTCATAATTGTCATCCGAAGAGGGTCCCTGATTTTCTCTTTTGTTCCAGCTCTCACTAGTTTGCATTGTTTGGATTTTATACAGTGTGTGATTTACACATTATGTTTTTTTTTACAGTAAAGAAAGCAAACGAAGGAGCGTCGAAGGCAGGATATGAGCGGGTGCTACAGCTATTTCATGTACGCGGGTTTATATTATACGCGTGTAGAGTACAAATATTCCACTACTCCATTCTAAATTGTTAGGTACAAGTTCCCTCTTTGCATTGTCACCAGTCATTTGTTATACATTCTTGTTGTGAGATTCGGGGACTGACAGCAGAGGGGGACATGGGACGAGGACCAGGACCCTTGTAGCTCACAAAACACGGCTCCTCAGCGCATGGGACTCTTCCGTGTCACAAGTTGGAGGAGAGCCTGGATCTGATGGAGTCCGTTTCGGGGAGACTGACTATGGAATCTTTCTTCGGTGACCCAGAGTCCAGCTGGCCCAGTCCGACAGCGGCGGCCGCCCCGATCCCAGGCGACACGCCGGCGAGGGACGAGGAAGGGAAGGATCCCATCGACATCTGATGGGGGAGCATTACCCGCTGTGGTACCACACCCCTGTACCCCGAAGCCCCTGACGTACCAGGGTGGGCCTGGGGAGGCCCGATGGACGTGGAGGAGACGCGGGTGGACTGCGGCAGGCTGGGGGCCGCCGGTGGAGCGCCCTCGTGTGGCAGGGAGGGCTGCGATGCCGACAGAGCGCGGGCATCTTGGCTCAAACTGCTGCTGTGCAACGAGTGGGTGCTCTTGTGCGTGGCGGGCCGCTGTGTGGGGCTGGGGGCCCGCTGTTGGACTAGGGAAAGCTGAGAGCCAGAAGAGGCCCCCATGGGACTGGAGCCATACTGGAAAGTTCGCGCCCCGGTGGCGAGTGGGCTTTGGACGGGGGGGCTGGAGATGGCTGAGGCAAAGGCCCCGCCAGAGGCCTGGGGCTGGACAGCCTGCTGGGCCTGGAGTGGGGACACCGAGACCGGGCTGGACAGGCTCTGCACCACCTGGAAGCGGCGCACCATCCTGGGCGACTGCAGCGCCATGGGGCCCACCAGCGGGCTGGCCACCTGGGGGCAAAAGCTTAAGGCCACGGCCTGCTGTAGCGTGGCGATGGCCGAGGGGGCCTGCGAAGGGCCTGGGGGGGCGAAGATGCCCCCGTGCATGGGCGGGGTCAGCGACATGGCGCGTGGCTGGTCCACCGGCTGCACCATCTCCCGGTCGTACTTCACGATCTCCTGGATCATCTCGTTCTCGCGGTTGTTGAAGACGCCGGAGTTGAGGTCGTGCTGGACCTTGTGCATGAGGATGGAGTTCTTTTTCCCTGGGGAGGATTGGAGGAGAGAAATTTAGGTACAGTGACCTCTGACCTGGAAGCTAAGCAGAACGTCAGTATTCATACTGACAAATTACTGGTATTATAGCTAGCAAGCTTTGTTCCAAAATAGTAGTTAAAATTACATAAAAACTAGTGTGAATTTTAAGGTAATTTAGGAAACATTCTATAAGGTAACCAAATGACTAAATAACCAAACAATATTGACAATAACAATATGTACTAATTTATTGACATGCTTGACTCTCCTTGGATAAGAAATCTGCGTTAAGCTGGTTCAGTCTTTCCCAATCTGGTCCCCAGGGAACCACAGACAGTCTATGTTTTTGCTCCCTCCGAGCTCCCAGGAGGGTGCCACAATGTGGACTGTCTGGCAGGGAGCAAAAACATGGACCTTCAGTGCACCGGAAACACTGAGCTAGACGGATGGTAACAGCAAGGGTATGTACTGCTAGACCTCCAGTCAGAGAAGTAAACAAGAAGGGAATCCTTACAGTTTACGATAACTATTACTAAGAGGACCTCACACCAGCTTCTACAGAAATCTGACGATTATTAAGAGAGCATTTTATTCTGTACTAGTAAAATCCTGAAGGGATCTCATTGTCTTTAAAATACAAATACCATAAGACAAGTCTGTGCTTGTTTATGCATCCATTTTCAGTATTTGAAGCAGCCCTTATTACGAACAATGACTAATGACTCCGGAATTCCTGTTCTTTAAGCCAACAGCGTGAGCCAAAATCGGTGTGACAAACCAGAGCTGACCAACAGTGGCAAAAATAACCGGGTCCATCATGTAGACAAGACAGTCTACTGAAGCAGTTTGGCATGAAAATAATGTTGAAAAAGATCTACATAACAATCTTTATTTTGAGATTCATGTCTCCTGATTAACTTTCATGGAACATTCAGGAACGTGACTCTGGGTTCTGAGGACAGCAGTGATTTCAACCTAGTCATCAAATTTGTTGGCATAATGCTTCTGTAACTACATATGCTAGGTGGACAAAGTCAGTCTGATGTCAGATGCCACATCAAGAGCATATTGACCTTGCTGCAGGGAGACTGGGCAAGGCTCACTGTGCAGAGAGAGAGAGATTTATGAAGTTTACACAGAATGTTTACACAGCGGGGTCTGAATACACAGCCTAGGTGTTTTCTCTAGCTGACAACACTTTTAAGCTAACAATAAAAAAGCATAAATGGAAAATGTTACCCATAGCAACTAATATACGAATAATTTTTAAAAGAAATTTGATTTATGATTGTCCTTATTTCACGTCTGCTATATACTGATTGCTTAATAATGTTGTTAATGTTGTTGTACTTATACACTGGGTGATAAGATACTCCTGTATACGGATATTAATTTATAAAAAAATTATGCTGCACCTGCTGTGAGCTCTTGATAATAATAATGAAATATTAAACATAAAAAATGGGCTTGCTTTTTTAAACTAATGGACAATTTTTAATCAACCAATGGATTGATCGACCAAAGCTTAACTGTAAATCTGAATTAATATCATAAAAATTCAAAGGGATACTAATATTATATTCATGTTAAAATGATCCCCCCCCCACGTCGTTAACTGGACGCAGTTCAAAACTGCCATACTATCTCTATATTTTATTTTCATGTAGAAATTGTAGTCTGCAGTACTGTGTATTCTCTGTGTTCGTCTTTTCATGCAGCCGTGTACCGTTTTCTGTAATTACAAGCAATTGCCTTTAGGATAATAAAATTATTCTGGTTGTCCTTCTTAAAACTCGTTCTTTTATGCTGGCACATTCACTTTGAGATCATCAATTTCAATGCTCTTGATTTATTGCTTTGTCATGTCTGATTTCATTGGTGTCATTGAGTCATCGTTACCGATGCGGTCGAGTCGGTCGATGGCCACGGTCTCGAAGGCTCTCCTCATCATCGGGTACTCCTCCAGAACCTCGTTGAAGTTGTCCACTGAGAGGGAGTAAAGTCGGCAGTAGGTGTCGGCGCGGACGCTGGCCGTGCGTCTGCCGCGGGTCAGCAGGCAGATCTCTGAGAGGAGGGAACAGGACACACGTGTCATTTAAACCCCATGGCAGCCCCCACAACCAGGACCCTCCCCGCCTTTCAAATGAATCTGATTACATGTGAAACTTCCAACCATCTGCTGGATCATGCCAGACAAAAAATGGGGCCCCTGACCCTGAACGATCACATGATAACAGTGACATGGAAGCAATGAAATGATAAAGGTCACATGATGAACAGGAAGTAGAGGTGGAAATGGCCCAAAATATCCCAAGATTCATTGCATGGACTTTTGAAGGACGCAGCCTGCAAAGGCTACATAGACCGCACCCTGCAATGACACAGCCTGCAAAGGCTACATAGACCGCACCCTGCAATGGATGCCGCCCTTGAACTCGGATGCAGCCCATGACTGAACAGAACAAGAAAGATTAACACAACAGACCTTTGTGTTTCTATATAACTATATAACCTGGTTTAAATTCTCCTCCCGTTATTACAGATTGTTGAGTATTTTCCATGTATAGGTGTCCTCCGAGCTTGCCTGCCTATTCTAGAACAGTCTAGGATCTTCACTGAAGCGGGATTGTGCAACCATGCGAGGCCGGCATCAAAAGGAAAGCTTCTGGCAATTCTAACTGTTATTCTTTCACAATAACATTCTGTTTCTCCAGCGTCTGAGGCCAGACCAATCAGAGGAAGCCATATTTCCCAGTGCTACCTCTGGCTCGGAGTCATTTTGGAGTCACGAAGTTTGACCGTGTGTTTGAAGGCACGTATCTGTCCTACAGAGCACCGTAACATCGGCTCCCCCTGGATACAGCCTCAAATAATTATACGGAAAATATTCAAGTCATTCCCACGCTCCAAAGCTTATTAATAGAAATGTGCTAAATCAGTGGCCAGATTAACGAAATTGAGCCCCACCCTAAAGAGGTGAGCATTCAGAAGGTGGAAAAATTTAATAATAAACAGCCTTGCTGTTATAGCGGCAGTAGTTTGCTTTTGCTAAAACAAAAATCGGTCTACTTTGCCTTGGGCAAGTAGAAGGGGGGAGACATATGGTCAGCTGGTAGCGCCACACAGACCACAGGCAGGTTTTTTAACAAAAGGGGAATATATTAACAATAAAACAAATTCTAGAGCTTTGCTAATAATCCTCTAGCACTCGTGTGTCTCCGCAAGACCAACAGGAATACGTTCGTGTTTCCAGTTTGTCTTTCGTCAGACCCGGAATCTCCACTTCTGCCGGCAGGGGTGACGCATCACTTAACGCTAAAAGACCTCTAAACGCTAGAGCAGGCAATACGCAGCTCCCGGGAGAGAGGAGCCGGGACAGCGAGGTTCGGAGTGCGGTCGAGTAAAACATCAGCTTCCGCCAGCTGCCTACGCAACCATTACGGGGGACAAAGGACGTTCCGGACGAGTTATATTTTGATGATTACCTCTTCATTAACCACTCTGACAGGTAAATCCGTCACCAGTCCTCTCAGGCCCGACGTTACCTCAAGGTCATTTTCATCCTGAGCCTGCCATTTAAAAGGAGGCCGTCCATATTTTTTTAAAACCCCTAACAGTGGATGCCACATCCTAATAGGAAATTAACAGTGTGCCTCGACTGTGATTAAAAAGCGCACGATCAAGTTCTGAGGCGTGCAGAAACAGGAGCTCCGATGCAGCGCCCAGAAGCGCGGCTCCATATGCTGTCGAATCGCCGGCTCATCCCCGACATACGGGCCCAGCTGACGAACCCCGCGGGCTGCATCTCAAATCGCGCAGCCGTCCCCGCCCTCCACCCTTAACGAGCCATTGTTAATCGCTCGCCCATCTTTGGCCTCTGTTTCGCTACTCATCCGCGCTTTTGGCTAAAATCTCCACTTTGATTGAGGGTTCAGGCGTGTTAGGAAACCCCTCCTTTTCCTCCTGGCCCCGATGGGAGTATAATGGCCTTTCTGCACCAGCGCCAAGTCCACCCCCCCTGCATGGAACCCCAAAAAGAGACTCTGAAACTGGGACATGACTGAAACTGGGAAAATAAGGCAAAACACAAAAGGGGGGGGGGGCTTTTTCTTACCTCTATCTCTCAGTTATCATTTCCACGTTAATTTAGCTGTTAATTACACGGATGTAACTGAGGCAGGAGTACTTGTAGCCTGATGCTACAGGATGTCATAAAATTACTGTTTTTTTAAGATGCTGTACAGCACATTATTGACAATAGTTGTGTCACTGACTGTATGGCTTCTCCAGCGATTCTCATTTCTGACTCCTGCTGTATTTTTAAAAAATGCAGATTTCGGGCGATCAAATGACAGGGGTGACGGAGTGGAGGGTTTCATGAGAGCTGTTGCTTCCTGCATCCATGGCTGAGGGTTTGAAGCCCCTCTTTGCTCTGCTTGTGTGCAGTTTGCATGCTCTCCCTCACTGGGCACATTTTCTCTGGGTACTATCATGTCCTGCTGCAGTCCATGACAGACATGCAGTTTGGCTAATTGGTGTCTCTAAATGGCCTGTAGCGTCTGTTTGGGTGTGAGATTGCTTGTGTGTGACCTGCGATTGACTGGCATCCTGTCCAGTGTGCCCCCCCGCCTTGCGCCCTGTGTTTCCTGGGATGGTCTCCAAACCCTCCCATGACTTGGTACTGGTCAGGCAGATGGATGGTGAAAAGAAAAGGTCACTAACATAGCAACTGCTTCAAATAAATCTGCACTGGACATCAAAAACCATTAGTTGATTTCGTGTTTAGTCTCACTCTGGAAAAATATTCATTAAATACTATATTTAATATCCCACTACATACATGGTAAGATGTTGAACACAGCAAGCTAAATGAGTTTCTTTATATAAAAGTCTAACGTGAGTACATGGAATTCATGTGGAAAGATCTACCTCCACCTCTGCAAACCCTACACCCATGTAGACTGAGGCCAGCTCTATACTTTACCTCCACCTCTGCAAACTCTGCACCCACGTAGACTTAGGCCATTTCTATTCTTTACCTCCACCTCTGCAAACCCTACACCCGCATAGACCGAGGCCCACTCTGTTCTCTACTGTACCTCCACCTCTGCAAACCCTGCACCCAGCAGTGTAGACCATGGTCTGCTCTGTTCTCTACCTCCAAAGTAGGATCCATCCGAAAGCTTCATTCCCATGGTGCCCTTGGTGAGCACGCT
>JAODJW010003382.1:0-13344 GCA_026777045.1 Hyperopisus bebe | reverse complement strand
AAACTCCGCCGGGTCCGTTGATGAGAAGAGATTCACGCTTAGAGTCGCTGGAGGTGTTGCAGGTCACATGGTGTTTACACATGGTGATCACTTCCCATCTATTTGTGCATCATAGATTCTACCAGGTCTGGATGCTGTTCATTGGCTATTTCAATATTACTTTAAATACTAGAACTCATGGACATAAGTGGAAATTAGCAGGAGAACAAACTGAATTTGAGAGAGCACTTCTTTACAAAGTGTGTTGTTAGAGTATGGAATAGCTTTCCTGTTAGTGTAGCGCAAGCTAAAACCCAGGGTTCCTTTAAATCAGAGCTGGATAAGATTTTAACAACTCTGAGCTATTATAAGTTCTCCCCAAACAAACTTGATGGGCCAAATGGTCTCTCGTTTGTAAATGTCTTATGTTACATGTATTACTTATCTCCTGTGTTTGCAGATTTTTGTCCAATGCATATCACAGCTAAAAAAGCCTTGCAGCGTTTTGTCTCAGCAAAAGACTAAATAAAGCTTTGTGTGCATGAAAAAGTTCATTTCCTAGGCTATCTCAGGTATTTCTGAGCTATTTCTATGTTTCACCAAACTACTTTTCAATGATGTGAAGAATTTCCAGACGCCTATAAGCAGAAACAATTCTTCAAGAATGTTATTACTCAAGCCTTCTCATCCCTCCTGGTGACGGCCCACCAGTGCTGCCAGCCAGAATACAGAACAGCACAGGATCTGCAGAAATAGGCGGTGTACCAATGGCTGTGGGGGATGTGCACTAACACTAACCTCCTGGCTGAACAAGTCATTCAGAGTGTGGCTGTCCTCACACAGCCTCTGCACCAGTCTGTCCTCCTCTTCTCGCGACTTCAGCCTCAGCTTCCTCTTCATTAGCTTCCTCACGTACTCCACCATAATCTGCAGGTGCAGCTGTGCTACCAGCGCCTTATGGCACACACATATGTAATGAGTAACACAGTACCACAAAGTCTGCAAACACTGATATGCCATCTGTGTAATAATGTCCCTGGAGCTTCCAAATCAGGCATGTCAAAGCTATCGGCCCCATTGCATTTGGCCAGATGAGTTTTGGCAGAACAGTCTCACTATGTGTACACTGCACTTCTTAATTATAACCACAGTCAGTTCTGCTACAACATCTGGACCTGATATTCACACAGTGAATATGTCCTAACATGATTAGTACCCAAGTCCAATGGACAGTGGAATCGCATTTTTATTCGCATGATTTTGAATCGGCACAAAAAACACTTCTTGAAGTACAACGCCATATACTCTTAGTGAGAAATACAACTTGTGCACAAAAACATCTATCCAAGTGAACAAATCATTCATTTAAATCGGTTCTTTACAATGAATTGGTATCACTGTTTTTATTGTTTAATTCATTTTCTTTGACATAAGTTGCTAAGTTGGATATGTGTATTTTTAGTAAGTGATTTTAGTGAACGTGGTTTTTCATGAACACATTAGTCACGTTATAGTAGAACTACTGTACTAGACTTGTTCACACTGGCAGCGATATCTAGTGTTCAAACTAACTTGTACCTCAGTTGATTAAACATGGCATAACCGAGAAGATGGAATAAAGCAAGGTAGTTCATCGCAAAATAAATAATTTTCATCATAATCATTGTTGGACACCAGGACCCTGCACTGTATTCAAAAAGAGCTATTCAGGAATGTTGGAGACTGCCTTGTCACTTTCATCATTTTTTCTACTGTTTCTGTTTTGCACCCAACTTATTATGCGCTATTTCAAATGAGAGTTTTAAAGAGTTTTATTGTAGTAATTTAAATTAAAGATACAGAAATAATATGTATGCATTATTAGGCTACTGTAATGTCAAAAGTTAAACTGTTCAGTAGCGTTATATGGTTATTTTCATAGAAAATGAATTTTCAATGGCACAGGGGTTTTCTGGTCTAATAACAGTTTTTCAAACTTAATATTGTTTGACCCCTCACTACTTGAAGTTTTCTGTGTGTGGCCTTTAATCTAGGGAATCAGACCTGCAGGCAGCTGGGCCTCATGTCCTTGTGGGCTTCCACATTTTCTCTAATCTTCATCAGCAGCTCCGTCATCACATTGCCGTCACTCAGCCATGTTGCTGTCCCCAGCTGTTTATAATGTGGCTGTGGGAATATGAAGGCACATGTGTGCTTCAGGTCAAGTTCCACAACTGTCTGCTTATTCACCATACCCTGACTCGTGAAAACCAGGAAGCACTTACACCAGACTGTGGATTTTTAGGTGCCTGGATGCTACACAGGACAATAAAGTGCCCCAAGTACTTTGCCCACTACAGACCCCTTATTAAAACCATAGCTATGAGCTACAAAGCCTAGAAAAACTTTAACAATAATCCATTAATTTTCTTAAACCGCTTATCCTGTTCAGGGTTAGAGGGGCACTGGGGCAGACACCCTTAGCCAGAGTGGATTGCATAAGTGCTTAGAAGTCTCCATCAGTGAATATAACAACTGATTTGACCTTTTGTTGCTTTTCATCATTCTGTGTTGTAATATTTTCCTTTTTCAAAACCAGTTTGGTTTTGTGTATTTTTCCAGTACACTGATCTGCAAGCATGGAAGGTGCACCCTTTGCAAGCAGACCTGACTCACAGGTGAGCTTAGAGCTTAATCATAGAGCATGGACTGGAGAGCCAACAGTGGGCGACATCTTCCTGGTTCACTAACAAAACGTGCTTCCTTCCAGGATGTCTGCTGACGTTTATTTTGTAACTCGTTTTCCAGAAATTAGTTTCAGATAATCGCAGCTAAAATGTAACTAAAATAAACTTCCTTCAAAAACACTGTCCTTGCTATGATGAACTAAATTATATGTAATTTACTCATCATTATACACACAGAAGCCAGTGCTGATCCTCAGCAAGTTTGGGTTTATGTTTCATTCTGGGGTAACTCAACAAACTTCATCCACTCATTTCCTGAAACCATTTGTCCTATTCAAGGTTATGGGGGGTCCAGAGCCTATGCCAGAGGCTATAGGTATAAGGCAGGGAACAACTCTGGATGGGGTGCAAATCCATTGCAGGGCACTCTCACACACCATTCACTGATACATGCACACCTATGGGCAATTTGCTTACGCCAGTTAGCCTCAGCATGTTTTTGGACTGTGGGGGGAAACCAGAGTACCAAGAGAAAAATCCACATCAATATGGGAAGTGTCACGATCGTCGGTGGGCGAACGGGCAAGCAGGGGAAAGGAGCCAGGAAGTCGGGTAAAACGGAGATTTAATCGGGAAACAGGTAACAACACGGGGTAACATCAATGACATCTGGGGAAGACTGACTCAGACGAGGACTAAATACATAAGACTAGCTGAACGTAACAGGTGACAGGTGATTACAATCGGGAATCACACGAGGTAAGGAGGGGACGTGGCACACAGGAGGATCGGATGGAGCTGGGCGTGACAGGAAGAACATGCAAACTCAATACATATGAAACCATGGCAGAGTCCCAGAGGTGTGAGGAAATACCACTAACCATCGTACCACCATGCCACACCACTTAACAAACTTGATATTCAAAATAAAGAAAAAAAAAGAAATATATACAGAGCTCACAGAAAGTCCTGGGAAGCTTGCTTAATTCAGTGAAAATACTGCAAAAATTTTGGTTTTACAATAAAAATCTGTACCACTTTAAAACAAGGCTCTTTTTTTGCCACTTATAAAAGGAAGTAGCTCATTAATAAAAAAAAACTGTTATAACTTGTTAATAATTGTCTACTAATGATTTACAAATCTGATTATAAACCATTTCAAAAACCCTTTAATGTATAACGGTAGTCTTATTGTAATGTGGTATCCAACAGAGGTGGAGATTTCAGGTCCGGGGTACAAATCCAGACCAAGATTTTGTTTTAACAAACCACTTCAGTACTCAGTGACTGTGACTTTTTATACTCAACTGGTTGGTTGAAACAAAATCTTGGCCTGGATTTGTACTCTCTGGACCTGAAATCTCCACCCCTAGGTATTCAAAAATCATTACTTAATTTATTTGTTTACAAAAATATATGTATTGCATTAGAAACAACCAGTATTATTAAGGACTATAAAACATTCATTTCGAGTAGTAATAAATTGAAACCCAAATTATAGTTCTAAAGGAGCTGCTCTGAGTTAAAATGTCATGGCCAAGCAATCTCATTGGGTTCTTTTAAATTAGCAACACTTTTACAATAACACCAGAACTCCAAACATTAGCGTTTAGTATGTCTTTGGGTGCCAGTGACCACAGTTACAATTAAAAGCAAAATTGCAATAACAGAACTGAATGAGTCAGTCAAAAAATTATGACACTTAATAAAAAGAAAATGTCTGTGCAGAAGATGTGTGCAGATATGTTAAACATTGCCTGTCAATGGACTTGTTATGAAACCAATAAATTTGCACAATTATTCTAAAATTAAGCAAGCGTCCCAAGACTTTCTGTGTGCACTGTACAGTAAGCTATTCATCATTTAGCTCATCTGAGAGAAAGCGACAATATGGCTGCCTGTAAAGTAAAACCATTTCCCAGTACCTTCATGTCACTTTGTATGCTGTTTAGCAGGTACTTATAGCACTGCTTCTCCATGTCATTCACTATCTTCAGGTGTCTGACCCTCATATCTTCAGGCTGGGGGTCCATGGAGACCACAATATAGTCCCTGTGGGAAATTTACCTGTGTGGTCATTGTAAAAAAACAATGCACTCCATCACTGTACTACACACATAAACTAGTACTGTGCTTCTGGAAAAGGGATTTCACTACAGTACAGGAAGAGGTAGATAGATCAGGTCCAGAAAGTAAAAATCCAGATCAAAATTTTGTTTCAGTCAACCAGTTAAGTATAAAAATACACAGATTACCCAACTGGCAGGTTGAAACACATTCCTTGCTTCTTCACAACTTATTACATATGCAATTTTTCATATATGGAGGTAGACCGTGACCTTCTAACTGTAAATAAGAGCGGGTGTCTTTGGACCGACATGCTGTCATTATTTGTGACCTGATACCCTGGAGCCAGTACATAACCACACAAAGCTCCAAATAGAAGACCACTGCATAAATCAGCTCCACACTGGACCATCTTCAGTTAGATCTTGTAAAAAACTGTAACAACATTGTCACATTGCTATCCAATATTGACGTTTTTGACTTCTGGCATTTTTAGGTTTTTTTACTTTGTTTACATATTTTTATAAAATTAAGATTATTCTTGTGGGGACAGAAAAAATGTCCCCACATGATCTGAAGTTACAGGTTTTTATCACATTGTGGATATAACTGGTCCCCAGATTGTAATAGTTACAAAAACACACAAACACACACATGCAGCTAAAGCCTTTTGTATTTAAATGACTTACCTGAGCTGACCGATGCCTGCTAAGCTGCCCTTTATTACTGATTTCACATTGATCTGTTTGACTTTCATTTGATTCTTCAGGGATTCCCTATAGCTGTAATGCATAATGAGGCCGGTGCCTTAGTAAATATACAGAGACTCAGCAGCAAATGGAAAGACAACACACAGGTTCTGAGAAGAAGCTATACGTTTGTGTGTATATATCTGTATATTTGTTAGTTAGTAAAAACATTGCAAATTTATTGGTTTCATAACAAAAGTCCATTGACAAGCAATGTTTAACATATCTGCACACATCTTCTGCACAGATATTTTCTTTTTCTTTTTTTTTAATTTTTTCGACTGACTCATTTAGTTCTGTTCTTGCAATTTTGAGATTATTTGCAATTGCAGTTACTGGCTCTAAAATGGATACTAAACCCTAATGTTTGGTGTTCTATAGTTGTGGCCAAAAGTTTTAAGAATGACACAAGTATTGGTTTTCAGAAAGTTTGCTGCTTCAGTGTTTGTAGATCTTTTTGTCAGATGTTTCTGTGGCATACTGAAGTATAAGTACAAGCATTTCATGTGTCAGAGGCTGTTATTGACAATTACATTAAATTTATCCAAAGAGTCAATATTTGCAGTGTTAACCCTTCTTTTTCAAGACCTCTACAATTCACCCTGGCATGCTGTCAATCAACTTCTGGGCCAAATCCTAACTAATGGCAGCCTAATCTTGCATGATTAATGCATGGAGTCAGAATTTCTGGGTTTCAGTTTCTCCACCCCCCACTTGAGGATTGCCCACAAGTTCTCATTGGGATTAAGGTCTAGGGCGTTTCCTGGCCAGGGACTCAAAATGTCGATGTTTGCTCCCCGAGCCACTTTTGCCTTATGGCATGGGGCTCCATCATGCTGGAAAAGGCATTGTTGATCACCACACTATTCTTGGATGGTTGGGAGAAGTTGCTCTCAGAGGATGTTTTGGTACCATTCTTTATTCATGGCTGTATTCTTAGGCAAAATTGTGTGTGAGCCCACTTCCTTTGCTGAGAAACAACCCTACACATGAATGGTCTCAGGATGCTTTACTGTTGGCATGACATAAGACTGATGGTAGCGCTCAACTTTTCTTCTCCAGACAATCTTTTATCCAGTTGCCCCAAACAAAGGAAAAGGGGATTCATCAGAAAAAAATGTCTTTATCCCAGTACTCAGTAGTCCAATCCCTGTACCTTTTGCAGAATATCAGTCTGTCCCTGATGTTTTTCTTGGAGAGAAGTGGTTTCTTTACTGCCTGTCTTGACACCATTCCATCCTACAAAAGTCTTCGCCTCACTCTGCATGCAGATGCACTCATACTTGCCTGGTGCCATTCCTGAGTAAGCTCTGCATTGGTGGTTCCCCGATTCTGCAGCTGAATCAACTTTAGGAGATGGTCCTGGCACTTGTTGGACTTTCTTGGGCACCCTCAAGCCTTCTTCACAACAATTGAACATCTTTCCTTGAAGTTCTTGATAATCCAATAAATGGTTAATTTAGGTGCAGTCTTACTAGCAGCAATATCCATGCCTGTGAAGCCCTTTTTGTGCAAAGCAAAGATGACTGCACGTGTTGCTTTGCAGGTAAGCATGGTTAATAGAGGAAAAACAATGATTCCAAGCACCACCCTCCTGTTAAAGCATCCAGTCTGCTATTCTAACTCAATTATGACATGACAGAATGATCTCCTGCCTTGTCCTCGTCAACACTCTCACCTGTGTTGAAAGAATCACTGAAATGATGTCAGCAGGTCCTTTTGTGGCTGGGCTTTTGTGTAGTGGAAATGAGTTTCTTGGGATTAAGTTCATTTTCATGGCAAAGAGGGACTTTGCAATTAATTGCAATTCATTTGATTATCTGATCAATACATATGGTGTATATGCAAACTGGCATCATAAAAACTGAGGCAGCAGATTTTGTGAAAAGTAATATTTTGTGTCATTCTCAAAACTTTTGGTCATGACTGTATGTTATTGCAAAGGTGTTATTAAAAAGCACCAAATGCAACTGCTTGTCAATGCACTTTTTAACTCATTTTTAGGACTATAATTTTGGTTTCCCATTAATTACTACTGAAATGAATGTTTTACTCATTTGTTTTTCTAAAGTGATATACACCGCTCAAAAAAAATTAAAGGAACACTTTTCGACCAGAGCATAGCATCAAGTCAATAAATATTTTGGGATGTTGATCTGGTCAGTTAAGTAGCAAGGCAGGTTATTAATCAGGTTCAGCTGCTTTGGTGTTAATGAAATTAACAACAGGTGCACTAGAGGGACAACAATGAGATGACCTCCCAAAACAGAATGGTTTAAAAGGTGGAGGCCACTGACATTTTTCTCTCTTCATCTTCTCTGTATATTTATCCACTAGTTTTGCATTTGGCTACGGTCAGTGTCACTACTGGTAGCATGAGGCGATACCACCCTACAGAGGTTGCATAGGTAATCCAATGCCCCCAGGATAGCACATCAATAGCCATTGGCAGAGGGTTTGCTGTGTCTCCCAGGACAGTCCAGGAGACCGGCAGTTATCCTAGAAGAGCTGTACAAGGCCGTAGAGGTCTCCAGCTCGTCAGCAGGACCCGTATCTGCTCCTTTGTGCAAGGAAAACCAGGATGAAGCCTCCAGCAGGCCGCTGGTGTGAATGTCTCTGACCAAGCAATCAGAAACAGATTTTATGAGGGTGGCCTGAGGGCCCGATGTCCTCTAGTGGGCCCAGTGCTCACTGCCCGGCACCATGAAGCTCAATTGGCATTTGCCATAGAATACCAGAATTGGCAGGTTCGTCACTCATACCCTGTGCTTTACACAGATGAGAGCAGGTTCATCTTGAGCACATGTGATGGATGTGAAAGGGTCTGGAGAAGCTGCAGAGAACATTATGCTGCCTCTAACACTGTTCAGCATGACCAGTTCGGTGGTAGGTCAGTGATGGTCTGGGGAGGCATATTCATGGAGGGACATACAGACCACTACAGGCTAGACAATGGCAGCTCGACTGCCATTAGGTTTCAGGATGAAATCCTTGGACCCATTGTCAGACCTTATGCTGGTGCAGTGTGTCCTGGGTTCCTCCTGGTTCATGACAATGCCCAGCAAGAGTATGTGGCAAGAGTATTCAGGCAGTTCCTGGAGGATGAAGGAATTGATACCATTGACTGCCTCCCACGCTCACCTGAAATAAATTCAATAGAACATTTCGGGGCATTATGTTTCGGTCCATTCAATGCCATCAGGTTGCACCTCAGACTGTCCAGGAGCTCAGTGATGCCCAGGACCAGATCTGGGAGGAGAACCCCCAGGACACCATTTGTCATCTCATAATGAGCATGACCCAATGTTTGCAGGCATGCATACAACCATGTGGGGGCCATACAACTACGAGTACGATTTCGAGTCATGTCAGATTAGGGAGCATACACCGTATCAGTGCATTGCCACACCCACCACACGGCGAAACTCCTCGGGATCCCGGCCAGCAATCCCTCAGGCAGACACACTGTCCAGTCCCACCTTCCAGAAATGGCCATCGATCTGCCACAGCCAGGTGTTACTCGGGCTTCCCCTTGGCCTGATCCAGCTGCTTGGGTTCTCAGCAGTAAGGATCCTGTGAGCCAGATCACCCTCAAGGAAACGCGTCATATGCCTGTAGTGTCGTAACTGACACTCCCTCACAATGCAGGTAATGTGCCTCATTTTGGATTCCTCTAGTTACTGCTCATTCGACAATAGGTCAAACCAGCGGTACCCAAGGATTCTCCGAAGAGACATAGTACTAAAGGAGTCCAGTCTTCATCTCAGCTCACTAGATAGCATCCATGTCTCACAGCCATACAGCAAGACAGGGAGCACCAGGACTTGGACCTTCGTCCACTCACAAAGATATTGGCAGCACCACACACCCCTTTCCAGTGACCTCATGATCCCCCATGCTCTTCCAATCCATCTGCTGACTTCATAGGAAACGTTACCTGAGACATGAATGTCGCTGCCGAGGTAGCTAAATCTCTCGACAAGGTTGATATTCTCCCAGCAGACAAGCACACTACTGATGGCTGTGCCTAAGAAGTCATTAAATGTCTGGATCTTAGTCTTTACCCAGGATACCCGCAATCTCAGACACTCAGAATCCCCACTCAGTCTCTCGAGATCCTCCATCAGAGCTTCTATTAACTCTGCTAAGATCACCGCATTGTCAGCAAAGTTGAGATCAGTGAATCTTTCTTCAGCAACGGATACCCCAAAGCTCCTAGACCCCACGATCCTGGTCAACACCCAGTCCATACAAGCATTGAACAGAATAGGAGCAAGAACACACCCCTGGTGAACCTCAGAATCAACTGGGAATGACGTAGAGGTTCTCCCTCCACTCTGCACAGCACTCAAAGTACCAGTGTACAGGCCAGCTATGACATCCAGCAAATTCGGGGTGATCCCGCAAAGTCTCAGGATGTCCCACAGGGCAATTCAAGTCAAATCCTTTACGAAAATCGACAAAGGCTGCAAAGAACCTCAGCCTGAGGAAGTTCACTCCGGATAACAAAGATCCCTGTGGCCTTCCCTATCAGTGAGATTGGGTGGTTTACAGCTGATCAGAGGATCAGCTTTGAGAATCGTGGACCCAGAAGGTGTCCAACATCCTAGCTGGAGGGTCAGCTTTAAACAACTGCTCAGTCTGCCTAGCAGGTCACAAATAGTGTCATCCGTAAAGACCATTCCATCCCCCACCCTGACTGCAAGTCTTTGAGGAACAGATTCAGATGTACGTAAAGCTTCAGCTAAGTAAGTAGCATGTGGGGCACTAGATCACAGATGGTGTGTCACCTGCCCACAGATTCGTCTATGAAACACCTCTTTATCTGCCCTCAGAGCCCATACAGGCATTCTTTTCTGTTCCTGGTACAGACTAGAGTTCCCACCAAGTCATGTGCTGCTTTAATATCCAGGGTGCCCTGTGAGATAAGACACCTCCTTCTGGGAGCATTGGCAACAGCTACACAACCCTCGGCAACCTTCAGGGTCTCATCACGGAAGGTCTCCCACATCACATTAACCCTCTGGAATCTAGGGGTAGGGAACACACTTTCACTGACTGAGGCATGGTCACACATTTCATTCAATATCATAAACTTAATTAATGCCATAAAAAAAATTATTTCTTATATTTTTGTTTTTTCATAAAACTCATAATCTTAGTGTACTTTGTAAATATCTCAGACTTATGTGAAGTGTGTAATTTGACATCAAATTATAGACATTGCAAAATGCAGTTTGACAGACTTGCAGAAACATTATAAAAGTACATAGTAAGCAATGGTGGAAGTTTGTTTTGATCCCAGATATCTGATCAGCAAAGTCTTGGCTACATGAAGATGACTAAATGGTGTAGTTGCAACATTCAGTTTAATAAATGAATAAGAAAAAACTTAACTCGTGTCACTATTTCTAGCTCCTTTTATTGAATATGTATGTGCATGGGGATATATCTGGATCGCGTTTCACCATCGCGCTGTTCATCGAATTACCTTGCGAATGCGATTTGAATACACAGTAATGAGACTATTTAGAATGTGAATATCGATCTTTGCGTGCGGGCGGTACTACATGCCTCCGATGCAGATAAAACAGAGTAAGATGACATGGTTTATTTTTTTGCTGATTTAACTTAATTTTAAAAACATTAATACTTCCGATAATGGACATTTTGAAAAGAAGACAGAATACGGATTTAGTCAGCATTTTTTCATGTTTCTATAATAAGATTTCAGCGAGTTTTGAACTGAAATACACGAGAAAGATACTCGGTATCGCCGACGATACTGTCGACTCCAGAGGGTTAAGAGTCAGCAGTCGTACCCGTGTCTGCAAGCTATTCACACAAACTGTGTGCAAACTTATCAGAAGCAGCTTGATCTTGGAGTCTGGCTAAGTCCAGCCTCAATCTCCTAGTAAGTGGTAGATATATTCTGAATCTTCAGAGTAGCAACAACAAGTCTGTGGATAGAATTCACAAACTGGGCACTAATGTAGACCGTAGGTTCTGCAAGATCCTCCCGCAACTGCCCACAAGGATGTGATCAATCTCCTTCCACCAGTATTAGAGTACCAAGTCCAACGATACGGCTCAGGGCGTCAGAACCAGGATCCAGTGACCCGCAGCCCCTGACCTTTTGCAAAGTCAAGGAACATGGAGCCATTTTGACCCCAGTCTCCAGACCCATGGGGACAGACACAATCCTCATAGCCAGCTCTGTTAGTGCCAGTGATTGCACTGAAGTCACCCATTACCAGAGGAGTATCACCTCGTTAGCACCCATGAACCACCAAGCAAAGTTGCGAGTAAAATGTCTCCCTCAATGAGAGATCACTGACCATGGTCGGAGCATATACTGAGACAACAGACAAGACACCCAAGGAGTGCCTTTGCCTGAGTCTCATTATATGTTTGTTGAAAGGAGTGACATTAGACACCATCAGAAGGAGCCGATCCGCTATGGCAATAGCTACTCACAGAGTATGACAGCTATCAGACTAACCAGATCAAAAGCAGATATACCCACCTCTGGGCACTACCCGGTCTGCGTACCTCAGAGAGTGCTGCCACTGAAACGCGGAGTTCACGACAGAAGAGGAAGATGGTCATCTTGCCTGCAAGACAAGACATTCCACGTGCCTACCGAGATGGGTCGCCTCAAATTGTGAACCAAGTGCCGGCATACAGTAGGCAACACCTCAGCTTCACACCAACCCGATCCCCAACAGGCTTGACCCTCCAACAGTTTTCGACTCGTCCGGGAGTGGGGCTCCTGAAAGCTTCCCCCATCACATTCATGGTGCGTGCAGCCTTCCTGCGGGCAGCTGCAGCAGAGCTACTCCCGTGGAGAGCAGAAGAGTATCGTGCTTGTTCAAATCGAGCAGTTCTGTGTTCTTTTACAGTGGCTGGAGTGCCAATCCTGCCCCCCAAAGAAATTGTTTCCCTGCAAGTTGGAGTTTAACGTCAGTGAGTTGCTGCAATGAAATTTTGGCAAAATGAACTAGCCTGCTGCATTATTTTTTCACTTTGATTTTCGGGGTGTCTTTGAATTCAACCCTCTGTAGGTTGAAAATTTTCATTTCCATCAAAGATGTGGCGTCCTTTCATTCCTAACACATTAGTCAGTCCATATCGATATAGATATCCAGTATGATTGTTTTTCCCATTGAGAACTGATGTTTTCAAAATGTTCCTTTAATTTTTCTCTTCAATATTTTAGACACTTTCATTAAAATGCACACAGCAGTTGCGATTGCAAAGTATCTTGATTTACAACAATATAGAAACTTTTTTGAAACCTTATAGTGATTTGACGTTATATTGTTAAAAAAAAAAAATACATTTTCATTTCCATTTTTAGCACCATGTTTCACATTTTTTAATCAATTTGTTTTAAGAGTATCCTACAGCACAAATATTAAGTATTACCGGATGAAATAGCTTCAATCTAGTTTGCTACTTTTTCTCTGTAGCTTGTAGTGTACAGTAGCTAGCTAATTATAAGTAACTTGTAGCTTGATATGCTACCATTTACACTGTGTGCAGAATTATAAGGCAAGTACTATTCCTGGAGGTCATTTTTAGCAAAAGTTGGGTTGACTTATAAAAATGAATTCAGAAGCTTTCTTGAGTGAGTAAGTAAATTTATTTAGAGAGAAGATGTTACATTTGACTTTCACAAACAAAAGTAAAAGAAAAACGCTTGATTATCAGTGTGCAGAATTATTATAAGTGGATTTTCTCTCTTCAATAGAAATAATAATAAGAAACAATTTTTGTGTATACACTCACCTAAAGGATTATTAAGAACACCTGTTCAATTTCTCATTAATGCAATTATCTAGTCAACCAATCACATGGCAGTTGCTTCAATGCATTTAGGG
>JAODJW010003381.1:0-13358 GCA_026777045.1 Hyperopisus bebe | reverse complement strand
GTGATCTCCTGATTATAGGCACACAGGCTTAGCCCACTGAGCCACATGCTGCCACCAAATGTGGAAAGCTTCACAAATTTGTGTGTCATCCTTGTGCAGGGGCCATGCTAATCTATCTTTGTGTCTTCTCTGTAAAGGAAGGAAATGCATTTGTAGAAGACACTTGGTCTTGTGAGCACATTAACTCTAGTATTGTACGCATATTTTTCAAACTTTGCACGCACATTGTAAGGGTGACAAAATGGAAGTAATCAACTTTTGAGACAGATCGGCCAAAAATTTAAGCAGTGTTACATAGTCATACCAAAGAAAGGGTAGTTTCCAACATTTGAGGCCATTAGTATGATAACTGAAAAAGCATCTTTTCAACCTTTCCAGACATGTTGTGAAGTTGAAGATCTAGATCTATTCTAATTTTGAGACACGCAGAACTGAAGCAGTGCCGTATAGTGACAGCAAAGAGAAGGGCAGCTCACATACGTGAACTTGTCAGCATGAGAACTCAAAAATCATTTGCCCGACCAATTCCAAACATTGCAGACACATTGTATATGTGAAGATCTGGACCTGTTCAATAACAGAGAAATCACACTAAAACTGAAGCAATTGCATATAGTAACATCAAAGGGAAGGGAGATCATTAGAGGCTTATCCTTGTGAAAAGGATCAGTCTGTTTGTTATTATTTACTCTATTTGATCGTTGATGATGATCTTATTACCACTTCACAAAAACATTATATGGATTAAAATCAACCTGAAATATAAAAATGTACTCTTGATTGGATTCAAAATCACCTCAAAGTTGTGACTGTAATGACAAAGGGAGCATCCCAGGAACATTGTACAGGTCAGTAATTTAAAACTGTTACGTGTGAGATGATTTTTTGAATATTCCATAATAAACTTTATATCGATATTTGGCTGCTGGCCTCCCCATTTGACATATTTTATCTGTGGCAGTCTGGTAGCCAGTTAACAAAATGTATCGTGGGGATCTGAGCAAAATTAATGGTGGGATAATTTAATTGTGTCACATTTTTTTTAAAGAGGTGGGGAGAGAGTGTAAGCTATGTAATAATTTTTCCCTGGACTATGGTATTTTCATTTGACAAAATGAATCTCATGAAGTGCTCCAGGGTCTGCTTTATCATGCAGTTGGACCTGTGAAGCCTTCGGTGCAGTATTCAGCGCTCAGGGACATAGAGCAGTGGTGCACAGTTCAGCATGAGTCGGACATTTATGAACTGGCTAACAATTAACAATGCCTCCCATTGTCATGCATTTGGGGGAATGGATTTGCAGTGGGATGCATACTGATTAAACGGTCAAGATGGCAAATGGATTGCCACTTCGGATTAACACTTTTAAATTAAGCCGATTGCAGTGAAATACACTTATTCTTCAGGCAAGTGTATGTATTTATTCAATTATAGGCAAATTATTGTGGCTCTCTTTTAAGAAAAGGCAAATATGCATAATAATGCATAATTGCAAAAGTAGCAATAAAATGTGTGACTTAAGAGCCACAGATTTAAGCATCTTAAAATAGTAACATATAAAATTTATAACCTTCTGTATGGGTGATGTGTGGCTCTGCTGGTTAAGTCTTTGTCCTTATAATCAGAACTTCCCTGGCTCAAATCCCATAATCCCTTGAATAAAGCCATTAGCCCCAGTTGCTCCAGGGAGTGGATGACTTGTCCTTATGTATTGTACATCACTTTTGATGAAAATGCCTGCTAAATAAATGAATGTATATAATATTTTCTTGTTATAGTAACTGATTTAGCTACTGATTACCTGTTACCTAAACATTAGACTCTCCATGGAAGATTTACCTCCCCGAAGTGGACCCCGCCCTGACAGAGGTGCTGGTAACAGGACTGACTCCGGCTCGGACTTACCAGTTCAGGGTGTGCGCTGTCAACCAAGTGGGGAGGGGCCAGTACAGCAGCGAAACAAACAGGTACGCTGTCCTGCCAAAGTTGACCTGGTTGATTCGCAAGACATGTTCCTTTTCTATTTCCTAAAAGGAGAGCAGCTCCAGAGTTGTACTGCCTGGTCCGCATGAGCCCTCATTTACCTCCAGATGTTGGCAGAGATTCATGGCCATCCTGCACCCTGTTTTCATGAAGCTAGGTAGAGGTCTAGGTGTCTGATGCTGCATTTACATCGGAGATGTCCTTTAAAACACAATGTGATGAGCTGTCACCTCCTTCCAAGGAAATATGATCCTGTCTGTCACTGAATTCCCCAAATGTTATATAGAGAAACATCTACACCTGATTTAATTTAAAGACCAATTTCCCCAAAATTGAAGCAGCAGAGCTATGTGACAGCAAAAGGAGGACAGGGCAGGTGCAGAAAACACTTGACCTTGTGAACAAAGTAACTTTAAAAATATCTGATGCATTTTTTTAAAAAAAAATGCAGACACATTGTATGGGTGATGATCTGAAAGTGGCCAAATTTGGATACAAATTGCACCAGAATTCAATCAGCACATTATAGTGATAGCAAAGAGAAACACTGTCCCAGACAGCTTCTTAGCACTTCAGAAAAGCATTATATGAATGAAGAGCTACATCTGATTATATTTTGAGACAAATCACACCAAAATTGAAGAGGCAGTTCTAGGTGGCAGCAAAGGAACAAAAGGACATCTTCAGAAGACACGTGAACTTTTGAACATGGCAACTCAAAGTATTTGATACATCTCTTTGAAACTTCCCAGGAGCATCATGTAAGGTGATCTGGGACCTATTTCATTTCGAGGCAAATCGCACCAAAACTGAAGCAGTGTCACCTAATGGTGGCACATGAAAGGACAGCCACAGATGCAGACCTGGTGAACTTGATTACATCAAGTCACTCAGAGTCGTGCTTTTAATAAAGATCATTCTGGAGAGGTGGGGAGAGAGTGTAGGGGTGTTAGAGATAATAGAGGTTGGGGGCGTGGGATGAGAATGGATTAGACGGGCTGGAGGGGGTCATGGGGCTGCCTGGGAAATACATTATTGTCATTCTGACAGCACCTACCTCACTTTGGGCCATATTCTTCCATGCTTGTAAGTCAAAAAAGCATGTAACTGCGTGTTTTTCCCACAAATGTCTATTCTACCATTGACTTAAGTCCACGGTTTAGACCCTCTTAGGCCAGACACACACTTCAGCTGGAGAAACACCAATTTATGGGTGATCTGCATGTTAATGAGCTCATTCTGCCATTGATTTAAGCACTTTTAATTGCTTTTCCAACTACATACTCTGTAGGGTTGTATTAAGCCAAGTGCCTCTGAAAGGCCAAATGCAAAATTGCATTTTCAGAAAGCCTAACAAATACAAGTTTTCACATTTATTATACATCTAGAAATAAACTATATGATCCAAGACGCATATTAATTATTTTATATAATACAAGAGTATATCAAATATTCCCTCCATCCATCTTCCATACCCACTTGTCCTGTTCAGGGTCACAGGGTTCCTGAGCAGATCCCAGAAGCTACGGAATCATGGCAGAAAATAAGCTGGAATGGGGCCCCAACCCCTCACAGGGCACTTGCACCATTTACGCAAACATTTTATGCCAAATCCAAGACGAAGAGGGTTATCCTTCAGAGGAACTGGGAGCTTCCCAGTCAGATTCATAGTAACTGGTGAGCTGAATCACCAGATTGCGTGCAGAAGGAGTTGTGTGCCCTGTGCAGGAATAACCCCCCTGGGTGCAGTAAATGCACAGTAATGGCAGTGATGTATAAGGCTTCCCAAACTCATGGAAAAATCCAGCACCCAGCACCCCCTATCCTACCCATGCTGGCCAATCAGAGTGCAGCCTTGTCTTGGCTGGGAAACGTCATGACAATATTACAAACTTACAAACTTTAACTAAGGGAGAAAGGTCAGGGGTGCCAATTTAGAAAGGAAAAACTTTAGAGACTGTCATAAGAGGCCATATTTTGACAATTTATATATTCAATATATTCTCATAACCCCATTTAATCTATAATATCGAATATTGATGAACTTATTAAAATTTGAACCCCATACTGATTAACTCTTGCATGCCCCTAATTAATTCTTAACTTTTTTCATGCATATGTATAAAACATTTAGAACCTTAATTTGTATAAATTAGTTTTCCCAAGCGATTCCCACCCCGACAACCTTCCCCCTTCTTGCTCTCGTCACTTGGGTCATATATATGACTGTTTTTACTGGGTTATCTCCCTCGCTGTATTAAAACATAATCAAAACTCTCTCACTGGGTATTAGTTAATGGCCAAACCCCTCCAGGTGTGAAGTAAGGCTGAATGTTTTTCAGATAATCCCCCCCCCCAGCCCTCACACTTTAACAGCCAGAAACCAGAAAGTTACTTTTAAAGCATCCCTGCTGCACACTTAGGTTGCTGAGGATCCAGGCTGTGCCCTCTTTCCTTTATTTAATGCTGAAGGTAGCTGGGCCTGTATAGAGGAATCTTTATTAGATTCCTAAAAGGAAATAATGTCTTTTCATTGGACATAGAAACAAACAAATTTCTTCACTGTATATGACATACGTCTGTCTATTAATAGCTTATTCATAAGCTGGAAAGCACAAGGCACGGGACAGGGGAGGAGCCTAAATGGGATGTCATTGAGATGAGGATTGACGTGAATGGGCAGGCATTGTAAATTCAGAGCTTATTTCCAGATATCCATAGGGTGCATGAAGGCATCTTAGCATCCGAATGAGGACCACTGGGATCTTGAAAAATACTGGGATGCCACATGTTACTGAGATAATTCCCTGCTTCCCCTCACACATCCAACCATTAAGCAATGTCTTGTGGTCCTGTCATCGCCACAAGAGGTTTCTTGCCAGCCTTGCTCTTTGCCCGATTCCGCAGAGAAGGGCCTCAGCTGCCGTGGGGAACCAAGCTTCCCATCTGTCACATGGGTTCCCCTCTGCATTTCCGATTCTCAGCTACAAATGGCCCCTGAGTGCTCCAAAGATAGGATGGAAACTACTTGCCTCACTCAAGGCCATGGGTCACCAGTGAGACCTGAGAAAGAGCCTCCGGCCTGTGAAAGTATGTGGGTTGCGGGATCCCATTGTTTTATGATAGAAGCACAAAGGCTCACATTCTGGGTCAGCTGATACTGGTGCCTTAGTTCAAGGAGGAAGATCCACCCCAAGGCCTTCCTGTCTATGAAAGAACCCTCTCAGGTCCCCAATCTAAAGAGTTCTCTCTGCTATGTGATTAAAGCTGTTCCCTTATTTTCAGGCTGATGCTGCGGGAGGAGGCTCCAAGTGCCCCCCCGAAGAACATTGTGGCTAGTGGCCGGACCAATCAGTCCATCATGGTGCAGTGGCAGCCCCCTCCAGAGGCCCAGCTTAACGGTGTGCTCAGGGGTTACGTCCTCAGGTAGGCCTCAGCTAAACGGTGTGCTCAGGGGTTACGTCCTCAGGTAGGCTTCAACAGTTTTATTGGTAGAAGTCCATAAGAGGAGGGGATGCCTTCAGGAATGACCCAGGCCAAAATAATTGCTCAATTGTACAGCGGGCACTGTGCGGCATTGCAGGTAAGAATGCTGTACACATTGATCAGAAGGATACCAGTTCAAATTTTGTGCTTTGCAAAGCGATTTAACCATTGGGCCCTTGGTCAAGGCCCTTAATACCAATTGCTCCAGGGACTGGTTGACCCTGCTTTCTTACCTGTACATCTGTTTAGATAAATATATCTGCTAAATACATGTGAAATAAATGTAATTTATAGGTAGACTGACATTTACATTTACAGCATTTAGCAGACGCCCTTAGCCGGACCGACTTACATAAGTGCTTAGAAGTCTGATCCGTGAATACATTCAAATACTGTTCAATAGAACCTGACCAAGAATACTGTCGCTGTGAAAAACTCTGTTGGCGAGTAATACATTTTTTTATAATAATGAGTATAATCCTGGAAGTGCCAATGCACTTCTGAAAGAGGTACGTTTTTAGTCTTCATTTGAAGGCATCCAATAACTCAGCTGTTCGGACATCTAGTGGAAGTTCATTCCACCACATAGGTACCAAAACAGAGAAGAGTCTTGATGCATGTCTTCCTTGCACCTTAAGAGATGGTGGGACCAGTCGAGCAGTGCTGAAGGGTCAGAGAGAACGTGGTGCAGTTTGGGGTGAGATAAGTTCTTTTAGGTAGGAGGGTGCTGGTACATTTTTGGCTTCATAGGCAAGCGCCAGTGTTTTGATTAGCAATGTGAGAGGAAAAGGACAGGTGATTGTCTATGGCTACCCCAAGGTTACAGGCAGTGACTGAAGGACAAATCGTAGAGTTGTCCTGAGAGATTGCAAGATCCTGGTTGGGGGATGGATCAGCTGGGATGAATAGCAGCTCGGTTTTGCTGGGGGTTAAGTTTCAGCTGATGAGCTGTCATCCATGATGTGATGTCTGCCAGACATGCAGAGTGTCATCTGCATAGCAGAGATAAGAGAACCCATGTGAGGATATGACCTCACCAAGAAATCTAGTATAGAGGGAGAAGAGAAGAGGACCAGGAACTCAACCCTGAGGGACAAAAAATGGAGAGTCTGCATGAAGTAGACGTGGATCTCTTCCATGTCACTTTATATGACCTGCCTTCTAGGTAGGAAACGAACCATTGCCATGCTGAGCCATGAATTCCAAGACTTATAAAAATGGAAAAGAGAGTCTCATGGTTGACCGTGTCAAATGCTACTGAAAGAGCAAGGAGGATGAGAACAGAGCAGCCAAATTCATCTTTTCCTTGTGAGGGTTTGGTTTCATTGATATTATTGATCACAAACCACCCCACCCCACTCCATTCCAGTCTGTATTAAAATCCTCTTGTAAAACTCCATTGATATTGAAATCACATGGTACTAGAAGAAAATGGTTTAATTGGTGAGGAGTCTCCTGCCCATGGTTGATTACAGTCGAACTTCTAACACCCAACAACTCCTGACAGGTCTGGTTTAATCAATCATTTTCCCCCCCTGGGGATCTTGTAAATCAAGGTATCGGCTGGCAGGCCTCCCTGGGGAGTACCAGCAGAAGAACATCACCAGCCCTGAGATCAACTACTGCCTGATCAATGAGCTCATCATCTGGACACAGTACGAGATCGAGGTAGCGGCCTACACTGGAGCAGGCCTTGGCATGTTCAGCCGGCCCGTGATGGAGTACACGCTACAGGGAGGTCAGTGTGTGCCTGCCACAAATGAATTAATTCTGACTTGACAGTATTTTAAATTAGGTATTTGTTTTTAGAGCACATACATTGGAATCACTAATACATGTATTATTTTCATCTTAACTGTTTATTCTAAACTTTGATGGCACATAACACTTTGAGGGGGGCAAATGCAGGGGTTGGAAAATGAAACTGAAACACCTAGTTTTAGACCACAATAATTTATTAGTATGGTGTTGGGCCTCATTTTGCTACCAGTACAGCATCAATTTGTCTTGAGAATGACAGATACAAGTCCTGCACAGTGGCCAGAGGGATTTTGAGCCATTCCTCTTGCAGAATAGGGGCCAGGTCACTCTGTGATGCTGGTGGAGGAAAACGATTTCGGACTCACCTCTCCAAAGCACCCCAAAATGGCTCAATAATATTGAGATCTGGTGACTGCAGGCCAAAGCAGATGTTCTGCTTCACTTTCATGTTAATGAAATCACTCAGTCTTGCTATGTGTATTGGTGCATTATAATCCAGATATGCAGGACCACCTTCAAGGTACAATGTGTGACCCATTGGGTGAACATAATCCTCCAGAATCGTTTAGTAGTCCTTGTCAGTGGCACGTCCCTCCCTAGAACAAGTAGTGGGCATAAGGAATGCCATGATATTGCAGCCCAAACCATTACTGTTCCAGCTCCATGCTGCACTCTAGGTACACAACAGTCCGGGTAGTAAGCCTCTTTGGGGCTTCTCCACACTGTAACTCTTCCATAACTCTCCTACTGTAGATGTAGGAGAGACAGTAAAGGTGGATTTGTCAGAGAACAATACATGTTTCACATTGTTCACAGCCCAAGATGTGTGCTGCTGGCACCACTGAAACCGACATTAGACATTGGCCATAAGATGTAGCTATATCTGCCCGATCATGGATATTAACCTTGGTGAGCTCCCAACAAACTGTTTTGGTGGAAACAGGAGAGTGAAGGTGCACAATTAATTATGCAGTGAACTCAGCAGATGGGGTTTTATGTTTTTTTGGATACAATTTGTGTTAGTACTCGGACATCCCTTCCAGAAATCTTTCTCTTGCATCCACTGTTACTCCCGTTGGAGGTGGTCTGTCCTTCATGGTGGTATGCCAACATTACCCTGGATAGTGTGGCTCTAAATATACCACAAACACTTACTGTCTTGTTCACAGATGCACCAGTGAGATGCATGCCAGCAAACTGTCCTCTTTTGAACTCTGTCTCCAATTATGTTGTGTGGATTGCAATATTTTATGTACAGCTGTGCTATTGCTCTCCTGATTCAATCTTGACACTGCTCTTATTGATGGAATGTGCAGTCAGTGACGAATTGAATCCACACAAGTCTAAAATTAGCAAGCATTATCTGACAAGTTACCAAACTAGCATTCGGAGCTGCACTGCTAACAAACACTGCATAACATTCAGCAATAAAAAGATCACCTCTTATAAATTCTCCAGAACCTCCAAAGTAGGAGTTGTAACAAAGTGATCTGTGTCAAAGTCCATTGAATACTGACTGACTGTATCTCTCTGATGACAAAGGTCTGTAATGTGAAAAAGAGAATTTCCGACACAGGGTAATAAATAGACTTTTTATGCTATCAATCAGGCTGTTATGGGTTGAGGTTGGTGGTGCCCAAGTGATATTTCTGAATGTTCACACTTAAGAGAATATTCTGCCCCTAACCCTCACAAATGTGAATGGGTGACACTGTACAGTACTGACGTTGTCCTTAAGTTTGGTGTTCGGTGCTCCACTGTCTTTAGATTCTCTATTTGGACATCCTTGACTTTTCTCTCACCTTTTCTTCTTGATTCCTGTGTTTGTACATGACCAGAAGCACACAAACAATGTTTTGGTATGGAGTGCTGAATTTCTGTGACTGCATCTTATTTATCACTGCTGTTCTCCTTTATTAAAACTTTGAAGTATAGTTCCCTTCAACATCCCCATAGTACATATAGCCATTTAAAAAGAAATATCTTATTTAGTAGGGCTTGTAAATTAAATAGCAAGATCCACACTGTGCCCTTGTACACGGCCCTGCAATCTCATGCCCTTTTTTGGGGATTGGTGGGGCGTTTACCTGTGCTAATTAGGAACAAGTAGCACACGCTTTTAATTTACAAGGACAATGGGATTCACATTTATAAGAAAACATTTGCAAAAAAATTTGCCATTTAATTAAGAACACATTACTGGTAAGTGAGGCCTGGTATTCTTTGTACACCAAGGTGGTAACCTTTCAACAAGGCAATATTTAGCTTTGAATATCTTTATAACAACAGAACACACTGAAGACCAGGGTACCAGTCATATCGAGAACTTCCAATTGCGACCGGACAAAAATAGACCCCTTGGAGTCACCTAGAGCAACGTTTCTGAGGATTTCATGTGTGCTGGTCCTTGGAGGAAGAGAGCGAGAGAGAGAGAAAGAGAGGCAGGATAGCATGGGATCTATGATCAGAGACCGTGTGAGCCATTTCTCACTCAGTGGGAGTCATGCTGGGTCTCCTAGATATACCCAGGTGAATTTGTGAGTCTAGTCTCCACTGAGCCAGCCTGACAGTTCTCCTTGAGGTGAGACACAATACAGACCTGAAAAAGTGCAGGGTCACCAATTTCCCTCAGAATTGGCAGCCTTATGATTACTTGGAGAAATATAAATATCTATAAAAATCTTAAATAATAAATAATAGCCTCTACATACAAACACACCTTGACTCCTGAGGGATTATTGCTGTGCTTTGATTGTCAGAAGTCCTGGCAGAATAGAAACATGTGTGTGAATCTTCATACAAGAGCTTGATGAAGCTTTGGTGCAGTTCGTTACAGTGGAAGGGTGAGATCCTGAGCTGGATATTCTCAGTGATAATGATTCCTTAACCCCTCAGGTTCTACCCCCGCGTAAAGGACCCCAAAAACAGCCCCATTAAGGAGCAATTTGAGGCATCCGACTGCTGGCTTTATGAAACAGATTAAAGGAATGCTGTGCTGCAAGTGTCCATTGGAAAATCCACTGGGGTGCCATTATCAACTGTGAGAGTATTCCTTAGGAGAACACACCCCTGTGGTTATGCCTCCCTCTAACATACCAGCAGAGTTCAGCAGCACCCCCGGACCATCACTGTCTCTCTTTGAGGTTTCATAACCTGGGAGACTTCTTCATTAATAAGGCCAACAGTGGTCTACCTTCAATTCCTGCTTTAGTCAGCTAGAAGTTGTCTAGAAGTGAATTGAAACTTCCAAAAACATCAAGAATGTGAATTACATGTCTGTGTATCCATTCTCAGAAACTAATCAGTGTCTTCTGAGGGGAATATATTGAATGATATCTCAACATAGATTTTATTTGTTGACTCATTTCAAGGTTTGAATTGCTCTGGTGTTGGAGGTTAGAATGAAAAGCATTTTCCTTTGTGCCATTTTTACTGTAATGCAGTTCTAGACCAGTTTTGACACAAAACTCTTGTACAGCTGTCAACATTAACTGACACATAAATAATACCAAAGTAGTAGCTGGAACCCCACTATTTTTTTACTCCTCTTGTCCAGTAATCTTTTATTTTCTCTTTCTAGTGCAATAACACACACATGCCTGCATGCCTGTCTTTGTAAGGACTTCCTGTTGACTCTTTTTAACATAATGATCACTAGCACCATTCTGACTATAGCTAAATAATTTCCCCACAAATATGTCAAATTAAGAGAATGCAACAATGCAAAACAGTGGGCGGACCTTGAGGAGTGGGGGGAGTTCCAGGAGGGTGGAAGGTCCTGGGGTCTGCAGAGACAGCTGAAACAAGAACCTGTCCCTGTTCAGTCTGTTCCACAAGGACCCTGCACTCTTACCATGAACTTTGCCTTCTGTTCTGCCAGTAGCTGCCTATTTACTGACTATTCAAAATTCATTTTCACTTACCAGGCCTGTAAATCATAGGGGGATGTGAATATTTTAGAGGAGACATGAGATCAGGGGCGAGCCCCTCTGTACAGTACATGTGCAACTGATTGTATTATTGCAGTATTTAGTTCAGTACAACATTCTGTTTTCAGGATATTCTATTTGTGTACAGTGTACACAAGAGTCTTTGTACAAACAATACCTTGGTTTGTGAGCATGATTCGTTCCGGAAACATGCTCGTAATTCAAAGCATTCGTATATCAAAGCAAATTTTCCCATTAGAAAAAATGGAAACTCAGATGATTTGTTCCACAGCCCAAAAATATTCATATAAAGATGATTAATACAAAATATAAAGTAAAATTACATAAAACAAATTAACCTGCACTTTACCTTTGAAAAGAATCGTGGATGGTGTGAGGGAGACGAGAGAGAGGAGAAGAGGGTTATTTTGTAGGACGACTTTCACTATAACTAACAGAATCGCTGCTATCTGTTGGCTCGCTGGAATCTTTTTCTTTTTGTGCAACTTTAACAAGGAACCTATCCAATGACAGCCGCTTTTGCCTCCTTTTCGATTTCGTGGAAATGTGACCATTGCATTGTCGTTAAACAGATTCATTGCTCGCACTGCTACGCCCTTATTCGGGTGGTGCTACTAAATTTTGACTATACCAGTGAGGGACACTGACTGAGACCGAGCATGGGAGACGATTACCCACAATCCCGCAGCAAGAGAGAGAAAGAGAGAGAGAGAGAGAGAAGAACCATCGGCTCAGTTGTGATTACGTGACGCTAGGCAGACAAAACGTATACATAATACTCTTATTGCAAGACCTTGCTCGTTTATCTAGCTAAAATTTATTTTAAAAATTGAACTCATGTTGCAAAACACTCGTAGACCAAGTTACTTGCAATCCAAGGTTTTATTGTACTTTTAAAATTTGTTTGCACCATATTTACTTGCACCTTTGCACCATATTTGCACTGTACTGTATTTGCCCTTTCTATATTTTGTGCTCTTTGTACAAAAAAATAAAGCTTTAAATAGTCAACAGCAAATAGCCAGAAGATGTTTTGGTAAGTGAATTTCCCTGTTTGCAGCTTTTTTGCCAAACAGTTCACTGCAATCAGTGATGAGGAAATGGCGGCACTGGTCTCGGAAGCGCAGTTTTTTTTTTAGTTCCTGCTAATCTGACCAATGACTTGTTAAGACCACTAAAAGATTACTTAGCAGTTGTGCAGTAGGCCCTTTTCTTTATTGCTCAGGAGTGTGCATGTTCTTCTGGGCACTAGTGCACTACATTCTTGCTGCTGTATGCACCAGAATTTTCCCCGGGGGCCAATAAAGATGGCGACCAGCAGCAACGCGTTGAGTTTTGGGGCTTCACACTTTGCTACGCCTGAATTTCCTACCGCCTGCATGTTTCATCCCTTGGATGCCCTTAAAATCGTCTTGTTCCTACCTCCAGTTTAAGTGTTTTGCCTGTCAGTTTTAAGGGCATCCAGATGTTTCCATAGTGTTTTATTTGAACGCATTGAGACGCATCGGGGATGTGGGTGTGGATCCAGGGAGCCCTGTGCTGTTACGCCTCACCTTGCCATTCTCCAGGTCCGCTGCAGTGGACCTCCTTGGCACTCAGAACCATTTGTGCTTCAGCGCCGAGTGATTCCACCTGCCCTCAGTTTAAGCTTCACCCCCTGAAGAGAAAAAGAGAAATTTATTCCCAGGGAGACCTAAACCATAAGGGGGATTGGTGACAGAGTGTGATTCTTATAGTCTCTGAGCAATGAGACTTTATGGGTGATTAACAGTGCGGGCACGTCACCCTGGGGTTTGTGTGGCCCGGGGGTTGGGGGTGGATTTATAACTCGCAGTATACACCCTCCTAGTGCTCTGCAGGTGGGTGGCCTGTGGACCTCATTAACTTACTGCCCACCAAGGGATTGGACCACAAAGGTTATCAGCTTGCTGAGTATTAATATCTAGTGTTCAGAGGTGGAGATATCAGGTCCAGAGAGTACAAATCCAGATCAGGATTTTGTTTCAACCAACCAGTTGAGTGTGAAGAGTCATAGTCACAACTGTACTCAACTGGTTGGTTAAAACAAAATCCTGGTCTGGATTTGTACTCTCTGGACCTGAAATGCAATGCAATGCAATTTTATTTATATAGCGCATTATCACAACATTACATTGTCTCAATGCGCTGTACATTTCT
>JAODJW010003380.1:0-13440 GCA_026777045.1 Hyperopisus bebe | reverse complement strand
ACACGCTGGAGGGACTATGTCTCTCGGCTGGCCTGGGAATGCCTCGGGATTCCCCCAGAGGAGCTGGATGAAGTGGCCGGGGAGAGGGAAGTCTGGGTTTTCCTACTGAGACTGCTGCCCCGATCTCGGATAAGAGAGACCCGTGACCCGATCTCGGATAAGCGGAAGAAAATGGATGGATGGATGGATGGACATTAGAAACTGGGAAACAGAGGTGGAGATGGGTTGTATGAGGGGTGACTTAATGGGCAAAACACTGAAATGCTTTTGAGCTTTTTGTAGCTCTCTCCAGTTAAGGTAGATTAGCTGATTAACTGAAGGGTTACTTGCAGAAGCGATTCTAGGGACTCCAGGGGCTGCTAGGCAAGAATACTCCATGGGGCCCCCCAACTTCCCCTCCCCTGGCATGATAAATTTTGTTACCTTTATTTTTCTGTGAAGTGTAAATTAAGAAAATCAACAATGAGAATTTCATAAACACACTCATAAACATTTATTTTCACTGTTGTGAAAGACAGAATACACAAATAAAGGGGATTTGTCACTATGTAATTGGCCGCCCCTGAGGACCCCCTCCCAGCTCGGGACCCCAGGCCATTGCCTACCCTGCTTGTCCTGTCGCTATACCTCTGGGTACTTGTCAGGTTGTGTTTACGGGGCCTTCTATTGTTTAATTTGTAAACTGAGACGCTGGAACTCAAAGAGACCGCAATGGGCAGATTTGCTAATGGTTTGCACCAGCGCAAACTTTCTTTTAACATTAAAATAGCAGTCAGGATTTACTAAACAAATGCAATAAAAAGTTAGCCGTGGAAAGTCGTTGACACAGTTCATTTTGTGACTGACTATATTGGACTGCCTTTGGTAGATTGGGTTGCTCATTATTTAAATGAACTGGGTGCGTCTCTGTTCATAAATATGTGCATTTTTAGAAGATCACTCACAGCACTGGCCACTCCCACTTTTTTGATTGCACCCTAAAGCTTATTTGCTCTGCTTAGTAAATCTGTACCAATGACATCATACCTACAAATCGGTCTTTAACAAAGAAAATGCACATGCAGTATTTCCTATTAACAGCAGTTAGTTGCATTAAACTATTCCATAACGCTTTACATTAAGTGCACCTTCATAATGCATTCATAATGCATTTATAGAACATTCATCAGCAGCATGCAAGTACAAAATAACATCCTAACATCCCTTAACAGCTGTAATATACAGTATATTAATAACAAACATTATGTGATTATGCAATTACGATGTTTGTTATTATTATATAATGTTTGTTATTCATGTACTGTATATTACAGCTGTTAAGGGATGTTAGGATGTCAAGGTATACATACATGATGTTTATGAATGTTTTATGAATATTTCATGAATACATTATGAAAGAGTACTGAACGTTTTATGAATGTAATATAAAAGCATTATGAAGGTGCAGTTAATGTAAAGCGTTACCAACTATTCACCTACATTGCACTTTTCTTGTGCCTTTTTACAGTCTGTCTCATTAGCATTAGTATCCACAAATCCAGCTCCTTTCCTCGCCATCTTTGCTTCTTCCTCGGTCAGGTTTTCTGGTTCATTTCTGTTCTGTGTAGGTTCCATTGGCTATGTTGCTTTGCTGAAAAATTCTTTTAATAATTTTGCTATAACAACCTGGCATGCAAGCTCATCCATCCATCTGTCTATTTTCCATGCTAGATTGTCCTATGCAGGATCTATTTTCCTCTGTCTGCTGAAAGGGACTGGTGAACCTAATTGACCAGTGGAAAGATGTTTCATTAAGTCATTTATTTTACTAGTATTTATGTTTGTACTAGTTAACATTTGTATTCATGGTGGTTGTTTGTAGGGATGGTTAGTACAGTGGTTATTACTGTTCTCACACCCCTGGGACAAGGGTTCAAGCCTCCACATGTGTGGAGTTTGCATGTCCTCTCTGTGTTCTTGTGGTGTTTCCTCTGGGTACTCCAGTTTCACCCCACATTCCAAAAACATACAGATGTTAACTGGAGTTGCCAAATTGTCTGTAGGTGGGTTGGTGGCCTATCCTGGGTTGTTCCCTGCCTTGTGCCTATAGGTTCTGGAGCCCTAATGACCCTGAAGAGGACAAGTGCTTACAGAAGATGGATGATTGCTTGTATGAAATACTTCATGTTGTTAATTTTAGCTTAATAGCTAGGTAGCAAGCGATCTAACATCATTGTTAATTGTGAATATAAAGTGAGATTAGTTATAGCATCTTGTTGACATTTAAAACATGAAACTGTTTATTGATGGCTGTGTTCAGGTAGGTTTTTATTTGTGGTGTTAAGGGTGTCTCATTATGTTGTTTTACGTTTATTTTGTAAAGCAAGTACTGAGAAAATGTGTTTTTTGCCCATTCCTAAAATAATGGATCTTTGGAAACGCATGTTTTTCATCAGACAGCTGATGAGAGTATTTCACAAAGCAGGGGGGTATTCCACGAAGCAGGATTAAAGGAAAGTCTGACTTATTTTGACAAGTCTGGCTCATTTAGGTGGGAGTTCCGTTCCATCAATGTGTTTTAATTGAATCCCCACTGAGGTACCATGGTAACTTATGTGAGTGAACAAGTCTGCTCCAGACCAGGTTAACTGTCCCGCTTAGTTAAGCGTTGTCTCAAAGAACTTCCGACGTGTGGGAATAGATTCCCAAAAGATTGTTCCGTCAGATGGAGTTTTGCGCTCTCACTACTCAAGTCATGTAATAAATATAATAAAGCCTATAAAAATCATTTCTCAGCATTCCAATTAATTCCAAAATAATTCAATTAAAAGCATACCCATATTACAAAGGTCACACATGAAATGACTGAAAATGAAAAAGAAAAAAAAAACCGTTAAAATATGAACAGGAAGATATTTTTATATTTTGTTTAATCACAGTCTACTTTAAGGGTTTATTAGTAAAAAGCAAAGATAAGATACGGTTATTTGTGCGGAACATTTCACACTTATGCGATTGAAAGTATTTTACGGAGATCAAATAATACAGAATAACATTTTACAGTAAGAATGACATATTAACTCAACCCAGAAGGTTCCTCGTTGGCAATAGGGACCAAACCAGAAACTTTAGTGATGTAAGGCAACAGCATAAACCACTGTACCACCGTGCTACTGTATCAGGCACTTGTAACATTTATATAAGTTACACATTTATCTGTCTGCAATTCATTGCCAAGCCAACTCCCTGGTTTTATTTATGGCCATAGTATTGTCTTTTTTAGCGATTAAATCTTTGTATTTTTCATACAGCTCCATCAGCAGCATATGTTCTGTGGCGGAAAAAAACACCACTCTCATTTTACACACTTCCCGACTGATTTGATCCATCATTCATCCATTCCTTTGGGCTTCTTAAATATCTCGGGTGTGCACACTAAGTGAGACTATGCAAATCTGTGTTGAATGAGCCTTGATTAGTTAAAGCTCAACTGCATTAGTGGAATGATATGAGGCTTAGTTCAGAGATGGTGCTAGTTTCAGTCTGACTTTTTCGGGAAAGTCTGGTTTTCTTTAGCTACCCCCCAGAAAACTTAAGTCAAATGTAAGCATTGTCCAATAGGAATGACACATACCTCTTCTCCTATTAGGCAGTTTTCATGTCTGTTATCCAGCTAACTTGTGCTTTGTGGAATACCCCCAATATATATATATATGTATGTGTGTGTGTGTGTGTGTATGTGTTTAATAAATTTGCATATTCATATAGGCGCATTTCTTAAAGGAGCGCTAAAATGTGAAATGTCACTTGGTTCCAATAACTTAAATAAAGGATGAGTGAACATTTTGGGAATGATTTCCATGGTAACACCTAAATGAATCACTCTCCAAAAACAAAAAAGCAGGTATATCACTGGTCATGTGCCAGATGTTGTCTGTATAGTCTTGCGTGAAATATTTAATAGCTACAATCAGAAGACATGCATTCTTTAGCAATCTTTTCAGCCATCACCACTGTGCAAGTCTGAAGCAAAACTAGTAGCAGCTCCGTATTGTAATTACCAATATTGTAAGTCCAGTGCTTCCACTACAATGACAAGCAAGAAACACGCCTGCCCTTGTTAACCATGCAACACAAGTATGTAATTGCTGCTCTCTAGCTCTCATTGACCTGTATCTCCCTGCACCAATTCATTTCACACAAAGAAAAACTACAGGCAACAGGATATTGGGCAAACCAGTTTTCTGCCTGTGCATGTCAGCATCTGAATGCCACTAGGTGGACAGGCATCACATTTTCACAGATTTTCATTTTCACACTGCTTTGTTTATGGGAGACACAAGTATTATCATGGCTGAGGACAGGGGAGACAGGATTCATTAATTTCTATGTCCAGACCTGATGAGTGGCTTGCCAATCGCACTTCAGAGACAGGACTGGTGTCACATAATCAATATGAAGCCATTCACAGCTTAAAACTACAAACTTTCCCGAATATTTTATTATAATCACAATAATTCATGAATTGGCAATGGTTTGCTAAGATGTGAGACTCTTCACTGGGCGGAATTTAAAAAAAGTGCCAAATGAACTGCAAGATAATTTCTTCAGAATGTGAATATATAAAGGGGTAGGCAATCTTATCCACAAAGGGTTGGTGTGAATGCAGGTTTTTGGGATAGCCTTTAGGTCAGCTGTTAAGACCCAGGTGTGAGGACTCTTCAGCCAATCAGTCCTCTAATTAGTGATCTAATTAAGGGGTTGCAACAAAAACCTGCATATACAGCAGCCCTTTCTGGATAAGATTGCCTACCCCTGATATGCAAATAAATGGTCAAGCAATTTTCTATGCAAGAAATAGAAGATTATTAATCTTTGAACAGGCTATATCTTAGTGGTATGTATTCAAGCATGAGGTAGTAAATCTGTATAAAGTAAGAGATTTAGATCAGTGTCTGTCAAGCCGATCCTCAAGGACTCCCAGAGAATCCATGTTTTTGCTCCCTCCCAGCTCTATACCAGAGGGAGCAAAAATGTGGACTGCCTGGGGATCCCCAAGGACTGGTTTGAGAAACACTCATCAAGACAGTTATTATGAACTAGATACAGTATATAGCTACATTAGCAGAACAGAGTAGTACTATACCTAGACTCTTCTAATTACCTTCCAGGCTGGTTGGTAAGATGACTACAGATCTGAACAAACACAAGGACCGAAGTGCTGGATTGCTGAGTAACTCTGATTAAAAACAGTACTGACCACTGTTTGGGGGTAACATGGCCAAACTGAGGATTTATTTCTCTCCTTTGTTAATTTTTCACAAAATCTTTCCTTCTGTTTGCTGTGCTCAGCCACTAGGCTCATTCGATTGTTTATTTAATCTAACAAGTAGCAGGGCTGTAAAAGATCAAAGACAGAGACAGATTTGGAAGTGAATATAAATTTTAATCCCATTATAAGAAAACAAGCGGGTTTTAAATGGTATTTGTTTGATCCAGCACCTGATTCTTCTTATCAAAGGGGTTGTCTGTGCACGCCAAGGGGAGACCGGACACTAAATTAAGATCGGAAACTGTGGACCTGCATTTGTAACTAATGCTCAATTTGAACAAAGCATTAAAGCTTCAGTATAATTCCCAAACATCTCGTAAAATTACCACACACAGACATAGGTTTGAAATTATATCTTTGTGGGGACTCTCCATTCATTTCTATGGGGAAAACTCTAATGGTAAATGGACTACATTTATATAGTGCTTTTCTACTCCTACAAGTACCCAAAGCACTTTACAATTCATGCCTCACATTCACATACCAGTGGCAGAGGCTGTCATGCAAGGTGCCAACCTGCACAGCAGGAGCAATTTGGGGTTCAGTATCTTGCTCAAGGACACTTTGATGGGGACAATAGGAACCAGGACTTGAACCTGCAATCCTCCAGTTGCCAAACGATAGCACTACCTCTGGGCCACCATCTTCACCCAACATGATGACCTTAACCCCTACCCAGCCCTAACCTTAACCATAAGTAACCAAACTAAATATGAGATTTTAACTTTTTTCTTTGTATTCATAAACTAACTGGTTTTTATCACATTGTGGGGGACATTTAGTCCACACACACACACACACACCTAGGGTAAACCAGGAAACTGGTCCCCATAAGGGAAAAAAACGGATATTTATCACGTTATGGGGACACCCATAAGGATAGGTATACCCGCTCGCACATACACACACACACACACACACACACACACACACACACTATATGCACAAAAATACTGTGACACACCTCTCATGTAGGTGTATGAAATCAAGCACATAGCCATGCAGTTAGGTTTACAAACATTTGTGAAAGAATGGGTCATTCTGTTCTGAAGAGCTCAGTGAATTGAAGTGTAGGATGCAACCTTTGCTATAAGTCAGTTTTTGAAATTTCTTCCCTACTAGGTATTCCACAGTCAACTAGAAGTGGTATTATTGCAAAGTAAAAGTGTATGGGAACAATAGGAACAACAGAGAGTTGGCCACAAAACGGCAGACCACGTGAAGCAATAAAGCGGGGTCACCAAGTGCTAAGGTGCATTGTGTGTAAAACTTGCCAATGCCTTAGTGAAGGGAACTCTTAATGTTGCAGCCTACCAAGACATTTTGGAAAATTTTATGCTTCCAACTTTGTGGGGACAGTTTGGGGAAGGCCCTTTTCTGTTCCAGCATGTATGTCCCCCAGTGCACAAAGCAAGGTCCATAAAGACATGATTGTGTGAGTTTGCTGCTCACCCTACTGCCTCTTCTACACCAGTTTCCTGAGGTGGCCTCCTGGGACACTTTTCCAGCTGCCCTGAAGGAGGTCCCACAAACGCAAAAAGGAGTCCTCATTGGCTGTTTTTCCTTCACTCTCTGGTCAAACTCCTCAAAATCCATTTTTTAGGGTTTAGGTTTGGTGACCAGGTCATGTGATGCAACATTATCAAACTCACAGCTAGATTGTGTGTCTTGTTTGTTTAAAGTGATTAATTGCTGACACACAGCAACAAAATGTGTCATCTGCATTTAACCCATATGTGACAGGTGGACAGCACCTTACTCACTGCACCTCAGCAGTACTTTGCTGGTGAGGGATTCAAACCAGCTGCCTTTCAAACACAAGCACACTTCTTTAACCATTAGGTGACCTCTGCTCCTGTTGCCACTTCACCCAGATGTCAGTATGTTTGCCAGTATGTATGCCTTTTTTTATAAATGGTTAGAGTTGTGTTTATAATACTTTATGAAAGCAAGTGCCAATATACCTCTAAGAATTTTTCACTGAACACTGGTAGTAATTATTTGAGGCCTCAGTGTTCTCTTTAGTTAAAATGACTGGTGACACTTTACTTAAAGCACTCATGTACAATGCATTATAGATACCTTCATAATGCATTATAATGGCTTATACTGACCATTATAATGCATTACAAAAGCATCCACAGTGCATTACAGACGAGAGCTTCATAGAGCATTAATAATGTATAAGAAACATGGCTATAACGTATGCCTTTTTATAAATGGTTAGAGTTGTGTTTATAATACTTTATGAAAGTAATATGAAGGTGTCTATAACGCATCACGATGATTGCTTTAAGTAAAGTGTTACCCTTCATCATTTTGCTATCATACCTGGACTAGTAGATGCTAGGACCCAACACTATAATTAAGAATCAACCTAGGTGTGGTTGCAAAAATATGTGTAGCTACTGTAGCTACAAAATATGCAACTGTTTCAATTTGTGTGTCCAGAACCACAATCTCAGCCAAACAGAGTCTTTGGAATTATGTGGGATTGACGTTTGTGAGAAGGCAGGATACCTGTGGATTGGACATATGTTATAGATGCACGAGGCTGTGCTGTCTCAACGGCATAAATTCTCCTGCATGACTCGGTACCAGATCAGCACAAAGTACACCTTCTGCTCCAGAAGAAGTCATATTTCTACTGTGAACAAGGTGCAAAGTGTCAGATTTCTGCCAGCTCATTGTGATAATACAGGTGGCTCAGCAAATACATATTAAAAGCAAAAAAAAAAATAAATAATCTCTTAAGATACTTTTTCATTGTAGTATCTTGTAAAAAGTATACTTTCTAAAACCTACCATATGCAGTACAAATATGTTGTTTATTACTATAGTTAAATATACAGATTAACAGAATCAGAATCTTTATTGCCACATGCCCAAGGCTGGTGACAATTCTTACTGGCATAGTTTGCTAGTGTTGGGACGTTATATGGCAATAGACAGCTACCAATTAGTGTGTAACGCAAATACAGAATAAATGCAAGACACAGGATACACAACAGAGAGAAGTAAGTGCAAGGTATGCAATATATACAGCATTTTTACACATATTGAAGTAGTGTAATAGAGAAAGTTGATACAGGCACAGTATAGATTTGTTATTGTACTTATCCATCCATCCATCCATTTTCCAACCTGCTTATCTTACAGGGTTGTGGGGGGTCCAGAGCCTATCCTGGAAGCAATGGGCACGAGGCAGGGAACAACCCTGGACGGCGGGCCATCCCATCGCAGGGCACACTCACACATATGGGCAATTTAGGAACTCCAATCAGCCTCAGCATGCCTTTGGACTGTGGGGGGAAACCGGAGTACCTGGAGGAAACCCCATGACGACACGGGAAGAACATGCAAACTCCACACACACGTGTGACCCAGGCGGAGACTCGAACCCAGGTTCCAGAGGTGTGAGGCAACAGTGCTAACCACTGCAACCACCATGCCACCCCCCGTTATTGTACTTAATTACTCATTATTATAAATGTGCAAACAGATTGTCAGGGGTCTGTGCTGATGTAAATGTAAACATTTAAGTGTGACATTATTTTATATGATTACAAGCAGGAGGTACCGTTGAGGAGTATGATGGCACTGGGAAAAAAGCTCTTCTTGAAGCATGTTGTTTTTGTGATGAATGATCAGAGTTGTCTAACTGAGGGAAGCAGCCGAATCAAATCCTACACAGGATGGAAGGTGTCCTCCATTATCCTGTCAGCACATGTAGTGATGTGTGATCGAAGGTGAAGCCTTTGGTATTATCTGGATTTCTGCGTGTATGGCTCCAGAAAATGTGATCAGATCCTTGTCTAAGTCATAATAAAAAATGACAAAATCAATGACTTAAAATATACAACATTTTGCATCACTATCATCATTAAACAAATTGTTTAAACGTCCAAGGTCATTGATGGGGAAAGTATTTGGAACTCATGTTTACTTACTAGTGGAACCACTTTTATTACCAATAATCTCAATCAAAAGCTTTCTTTGGCTAGTAGACCCATGCAGCTTTTAGGAAGCATTATTGCCCAGGACTCAAAACAAAGTTTCAGGTCATGATTTTTTGGGATATTTTGCTGGAAAGGATTGCTTCAAATCATGCAACAGCATTTCAGAAGTCAAGACTCTGACTTATTCATTTACTCCTATGTTATACATCACTGTGAGGTTGCATGACCCAACTTCTTTGGAGTTGTAGATCACAGACAGATGACCTAGCATCCTACTGTAGAATTTCCTGACACAATATGGAATTCACTGGTACCTTTATTATAAGACTTGTAAGCCATTTAGGATCCCACATGATCATAGTCTCAGCTGGGATGAGGTTTTTTTAAGCAGTGTCTTGTTTCCTGCAAATATAATCCTGCGTACATTTACTAATTATGTTTCTGACTATTGCATTTACTGCCCGAAGAGTTTAAATTCACGCACCATCCTATTACTTTTTATATTTTGGATTATATCTCTTGAACAGAAATGAAAATTATTTTCTTTTGTACTTTTTGATTTATTTTTAATTTAGATACTTGTGCATCTTTTAATATCTGTAAATAAATTGACTTGTGCTGTAACATGTTACATAATGATTGTATAGATGAATGCCAGTGAAAAGGAATCGCAATAAGCTGGACCTCAATTAGACATAACAGGCTGCTGAATCTATGGTAGAAAGCCGGGAGAAGTTAAGTGAGTGTGGACATGGCCATAATGAAGAGGTATGATCTCCCTGGATGGATATGGCATAAAGATAATGTAAAGATTTGGCCATGAGCTAAATTTGCAAAGGTACATGCTGAGGTATCAGGCAGCCATATGAACCCCTTGGTATAGCGGCGTGGGTGAGCCGCTTCAGATGTGACTGCAGGCAACCTGGCTGGCAAGCCGGGGATGGCCGTCTGTAGCTGTCACTGTCTTCTCAGCATGCAAACATCCCCACTCGCTATGATCCATCAGCCAGTCCCAGCATGCAATTCACGGTCCATTTTGGTAACATCTCTACACTTAAACAGAATAATGAGGAGAAATCCTTTTTAATACTACAATAAGTATAAGTAAATAGACTTTCTGGCAAACATGGTTCATATATTAATGGAATTAATCTGAGTTCAGATTAATTATTTATTGTGAAATACTTGTTTGGTATTTATGTACAGTGGTACCTCGATCAAAACTCGAATTTAATCCGTTTAGAACTCCAGATCGAATCCTAAAAAGTTTGAGTTGTGATCGAATTTTCCCCATAAGAAATAATAGAAAACCAATTAATTGGTTCCCGGCCCCAAAAAATTACACCTAAATATGTTTTTTTAGCATCTAAACACAAAATGAACCGGATAAAACAAGAAGAGCATATACTGTACTAAACACATCTAGGCACATTTATCAAAACAGTAATTTGTAAAGTAAGAAAATAAATGCATCCAAACAATGTGTAAAGTTAAAAAAACAATGTGTCCTGCTCAGAACGTCCGCTCCTTCTGTGTACCACGCCCCCTCGTTAACCCTGTGTGGAATCCCCGTGTGATCAGCTCTTTCTGGTTGTTGTCATTAGTACTCTGTATTTCATCCGCGTTTCAGTTTGTTTCCTCAGTCTGGTCATTGTATTGTCCGTCTGCATTTTGCCTGCCTTGCCTGTAATTAAACCCCATATTCCCCGATACCCTGACGTCTGCGCCTTTGTCTCCGTTCCGTCCCCGCTCAGTACAACAATATTATTATAATTAAATGTATTAATGGTTTATTATTAATATTAAGATAATGAATAAAAAATCTTTATTTTTAAATGTATTTATTATATAATAATAATAATTACTGTTACTGTCTATCATTGTCTAAATGTATTTTTACTGTCTAAATATATGTATTCAGTTAGTGTAAACATGCACGATGCTATCACAGCGAATGCGAGGCAGAGACTGAAGCTTTACCCTTTGTTTCCGCTGACAGACATGCTGCATGACTCATTTCCCTGCACCTACAAGTTATCTTAGGTCGGTGTTCATGGTTTTACTTCTGAGATTCAGATCGAGCTCTAGGTAAATTTCCCAAAATTCAGAAACCACCCTTCTGCATGAATCCAGGTAGTATATAGTATTTTTTTTTAATTCACACTTCATACCACATGTCAGTATTTTCCCTTAAGCAATACTCAAGTTATTTAATCCCCTTTAAGAGGATGTGTGTTGCATGCATTTTTCATAGCTGTCAAAAACACTAAACCAGTGCAGAGAGATTTCTTTTTACACATGAGGGAAGTAGCTGAAAGCCAGTTATAGCCATTTACTGAAACTCCCAAATCCTGCCAATAAACTTGCAAGGGCTGAAGCAAGATGAGTCGACGTAAGATTTTATTTGTGAAGTACAGCTTCAAGGGTAGAGAATTGCAGCCCAACATACATGGATTTTTGAATGTTTCAAATTGTTTGTTTGTCCATAAACAACTGAATTACTTTGAATCTGTAGAAATGTAAAAACAGATTTAATCTGATTACTAAGGCGATCATAGTATTTGGGTGCAGTGACTAAATATTGTAATCTTTGTTCATTTTGGCATGCCTTTCAGAACAACATGTCAGTAGTGTTCATTTTGCTTTTTTCTGAAGCAAAGCCAGGCCGTAACAGCTCCCAGCCTACCCCCGGCCAGCCGTAACAGCTCCCAGCCTACCCCCAGCCAGCCGTAACAGCTCCAGACCCGCACTCCACCAGAAGCACAGCAGACAACCAGCAAAAACTGAGCAACTTCCGGGGCCCTCTGCTCATCTTCATGTCAGGATGAGTATCAGGCTGAAAACGAGAATTGCAAGTAGTGTTCTGAAGGCTCAGTCTGGCTGAGGCGACAGCAGAGACCCTCCCCTAAAGACGTGATTTCCCAGTTCTGGGGCTGCTTTTTGTATCATAGCCTGCAGTCAGATCCAGCTCTGAGCTCCTTCTCTTGTTTGGCTTAATCTCTATGTGTCTGCAGCTGGAGCAGAATGATGGCCGTTTTAGTTAATGGATGGAGCGCGGTTACCACCATACAAAAAAAATGCAGTGCTGTCCAGAAAATATGCCATGTACAATAGCAGCATTTTGTTTGACCAGAATAAGCAGTTGCAAAATGGATGGATGGAAAATGGGAAAAGAACATTTATACTTCTAAAATTAGTACTAACAGAAGGGCCTGTGTTCATGAAAAAATTGCATAAATAAATATAATATTCCTAATCGGATGCTATGCTCCTGAGTGCTTTTTGAAGGGAAAATAATCAGGCAAATGAGAAATATACTGCTTATTGCATGTCTGTATTTTACAAAGCCAATGTGCCAACCTATCAAAAACAAAATGACATCCTAACTTAAAGCGTCTTCTGATTGCACTGAATGGGTCTCATTACGACTCTTTTAAGGCTCAATAAATGAAGTATGCCAGGCTGTAAATCCTATTTATGTCTTTTTTAACTAAGTGAAATTTATAGTGTACAGGCAATTTTTTATCATTCCAATTTGCAATATCCATCAATCCATGCATCCATCCATCTATCCATCCATTCGTCTTCCAACCACTTACCCATAGGAATATTCAAAAAAAGTCATGCTGTACTGAGTGTAACTATTTATTTGTTTATCTGTTTGCTTGCTTGTTCTACTAAGATGCTGCAAATTTCACAGAGTATCTAGACGGCAGGTGTATTACGCACAAGTGCATAACAGGGAGTTATAATTGTAACCAGCCTTAAGCAGATTATTCTTCGTCCTGTTCCCATAATATTGAACAATGCAATTAGAGCAGCAGAAACGCTCAGCAGGGCACCATACATTTGGCAGCGCTTCCTGCTTAGTAAATTTACAGTCATGTGAGCATGACGAGATTAACCGCATGTGCTTGGAATTGCTGTGAACATGCATCCTCAGTTCTGCCCATCACGTGGAAGCCTATGTCACATCTCACTATTTTTGGAGAAAAGAAATCAGTTTTATCACACAAATACAAGTAAAAAAAAACTGAGTAAATTCCACCATCTAATATGTATGTATAACACAATTTATTTAAATGTAATTTATATCCATCCATCCATCCATTTTCCAACCCGCTTATCCTACTGGGTCGCGGGGGGCCCGGAGCCTATCCCGGAAGCAAT
>JAODJW010003378.1:0-13483 GCA_026777045.1 Hyperopisus bebe | reverse complement strand
GGTTTTTATAAATCTGTACTTTGACGTGGATTTGATCGTACGAACACTCTAAGATCAAATCAGTGCGTAAGAAAGTTCTATAAATGAGGCCCCTGGAGTCCCATATCTGGGGCCCCTTTGAACATGTTTTTTGGAAAATGGGTTTCTCACTAGCCAGGACCAAATCTGCAAAACTCGGTAAATAGGTAACTGCTGTCAGACGCATCCCAGTACTCCTCATTACATCAGCCCAGTTCAGACAGCATGCCAGCTACACAGTTAAGCATTTGGGTCATATGGAATGTTGACCTAATATGGGAAAACTTTTCCATGAGTTTATATGGAAGGGATGCATTTTGTTGCAATTTTTCCCTACTGTGTGTACAGTCTGAGATCAAGTGCTCATGTCAGGCTTCGTTTATCTCATCATCCTTTTAATAGACAGCAGTATCTTCTGCTTTCGGAAGTGGTACAAGACTGTCCAGGGGGCGCTCATTGTGGCCAAGGAGACAGAGGAGCAGGCCATGGCACGGTGAGCCCTGTGTGGCTTTCACTCCAGTGTGCCGTCTCTCTCCATGTCTCTGGCTTTTCCTGTCACTTTCTCTCTTCCTTCTGGGGTACAGGACACTACTCCCACCCAGCCAGCTCTGATTGGCTGGTGTCACGGGCTGCCTTGTATACCGTACTCCTATAGCATTGGTTCATGTGTCCCACTCCGTCCCACCCTTTAATCTCATTTGCTGGTTGTTAATGATGCCCAACCCCTCTTCCGATTTGCATATTAACATGGATGTCCTTCCTGATATATATGTCAATAAACACGATGTCTGTGCAACGCATGTATGTTTTCCTGTTTTGCCGTAATGCACTGGATATATGAATCAGTCTGCTGAAGTTATTTACACTTAAAGTAGCTAATGCCTTAGGTAATTTCAGCTCATTTTTTTAAATCAGTTTTTTTAAACTTGTTTCCTTTTTCATTTAGTTTCAGTTTAGTGTTATTTGTTTTTGACCATTTTTATTTTATTTCATATTTTTACTGAACTTTAATTTTAATTTTAGTTTTCATTTATTTTTATAAACTCTTGGTCAACATATTGTCCAATGTTGACAAATCACACCAATGCTGACACCAGTATTTTAACCAATATTTTGTGCTGTACTTGATATAGGAAGTCATGGAAGTCGCAGAAGCCTGTGTACCCCTCCAAGAAAAATAAATCCATTGTCATCAAGCGGAGACGTAAGTGTCTATGTGTAGGAGCACAGAAGCTGGCGTTTCCAAAGCAAACCAACCAGAATTCTACTAATTTTATGAGGGTTAATGACAGTCCTTTTTGGACAGAGCTAGATTTAGTAAGTGTCTTGCTTTCCCTTTTTCGCTTACTGTCTTCCCCTCTCACCCTCTCTTCTTACTCCCTCTATCTACCCTGTCAATTTTCTCGGCCTGTCCCAGGGGTGGTGGAACAGCTCCAGGCGCACTTCCAGAAGCTCACTGGCTCTGACCCGCAGCCCAGGCAGGATTCACCTTCCAGCTTCCGGTTGCGGTGGGGCGAAGAGGACGGAGATGGGCCCAGCTACCAGGAGTGGCACCTGGGCTCCGCCGTGAAGAAGAGGAAGGGTTTCGCCAGGCCCTCCAACCCCACATACTGGCACACATCGCTGAGTTCCTGTAAGCCAAGGTCAGAGAAGTTAGAAAGTCTGTCCGTCTGTCCATCCACCCATCCATCAATACACCCATCCACTCATCTTCTAAACACCCATCCTGGTCAGGGTCATGCGGGTTCCTGGAGCCGCTTCCAAGCAGCATATAGTGTAAGGCCAAGGTACACACTGAGTGGGATGCCCTTCTCAGAAAATAATCCATCTTTCTAAATATGTTTTTAAAAGGCTTACTAGATTCCATTTTATTGAAGTTTTGCTGGATTCTTAGCCTGAAATATTTTTGTGAAATGAAACAAGCATTCAGTCAGTCTGATCATGATAGGGTGGTCGGGACAGAATCTGTCAGATGAATTTTTTTTTTTTTTAACAAATGGGGCAGGATGGTTAATTTATTAACCTAAACCGCAGGCCCCTGGGCCCCAGCGACATGGGCAGCTTGTAGGATCTGCTCATGCCTCTCCATGCGAAGGACGCCTTCCAGTGTCCACAAGCCGTCTGCAGAGGTCTGCCAGGCCACCTGTTCTCGCTTCTGCATACACTGCCCCTTCCCACACAAACACCTCCCGTGTTCAGGGCCCCCGCACCTTTTCATTAATGCAGGATTTCACGGAAACAGGGGCCACACTGTGCAACCTTGGAAAAGATTAATTTGGCATCTCGTTCAAGAGCTGAGCTTTTTCGTCTGTCCGTCACTCAGCTGTTTGCTGAGGGGAAGCCTGGAGTCCATCCTGGGCAGGGAGACATCCTACAAGGGGGGCCAGGTAGCTTCAGGGGACACACGGCCTGTGAACTGAGGCTGATGGGAAATCTGGCTTGGGTGTTTGGCCAAGAAGCTGAATGTGTCTGTGGTCAGAGAGTTGGCTGCTGACCCTGTCAGTCTCTGCTGGGTGCTGCAGGGCACCCGCGGATCCTTAAAAAGTCTTAACATGGATCTTACATATTCAAGAATGGAAAGACTTTGTACATTGCTACTATTTTGTACTTCAACGTCACACACACTGGATTAAGTGGAACCAACAGCATCATTTATGTTTGTAGCGTGAGCAAGAGACACTAGCTGCAGTGATTAAGATGTTGCTCTAAGCGAGTCTGTAAGTATCATTCAAACTCCACAAAGTCTGGTTGGGGGGACCCCAGTTTCATGGTAGGAACCTGCTAGCAATAATAAGTATGAGGCTCGCTGTACTCTGTGCAAGAGATTCTTCATACTCAACACAAAGGAACCAAAGCTGTGGATCCATCCACCCATCCATCACTGCAACCGCTTAATCCCAACCGGGGTCGCAGAGGGGATCAGAGCCCATCCCAGGAACAATGGGCACAGGCAGGAACCAACCCTGGGAAGGTGCCAACACACCGCAGGGCAAGCTGGGGAATATCAGCCTGTATAAGAAACCGCAAACTAAATGGGGACAGTTTCAACCAACCAGTTGAGTACTCTGTGATTGTGGCTTTTGATACTCAGTTGGTTAGTTGACCAAAGTCTGAATTTTTAATTACTGGACCTGAACTATCTACCTCTGCAAACATTCTAAAGTCCTTGGTGTCGAAATGGGCATTAAATTCGACTAAACCTACTGATACCTTGTGCTGAGGATGTTGCCTTTGTGTTTGACAGGCAGTGCGGTGATCATTTCCTGGAGGTGGAGGACTCCCTGCCCAAGAGCTACGTGTCTGTGCTGGGCATGGTCTCCTTCCTGCTGGGGGTGCAGGAGGCCCACGTGCATGCTGAGGTCTGCCTGCTGGAGCGGCTCCTCTTCAGCTGCCCACGCCAGCCTCGCATCAAGACATCACACGGCAGCAGACGTAAAAAAACAGACAGACAAGAAGAAAACTCCAGGATGAATGATGCCTGAAAGGGATTTTTTTGTACTTTTAAGCTTGAGAAGCTTTAAGGAATTTGTAACACATACCATAAAGGTTTTGGAAAATGCAAGGCTTATATGGCCGTCTCATATTTGAAGGACTCAAATGTAAACATCGGCTCATTTGCCTGGATTTCAGCATCACATTCATTCTGGGGCCAGTCGGCTGCCTGTTGACCGACCTGCGTATTTCTTTCTGTATTATTTCCTGTGTGAACATTGCAGTTTGTGTCACCTGATTAAAATCCAATAGGTCAGCAGGGTTTATCTGGGCTGTAGTGATTAGCATGTTTGTCAGTTGGTGCCATAGCTTAATAAACGCCTTGTGAGATACGATTTAGTATGTTACACATTATACTTATTTAGCATATTTTTTGTCCTAAGTAGTGTACATTTTTGAAGAATCAGGGCAGTCGATGTCTTGGGAGCAATTAGGGGTAAAGGATCCCGCTCAAGGGCCCAATGATGAAGTCACTCTGCTAACCCTGGGATTTAAACCGGCAACCATCAGACCACCAAAATGAAGATGCTGGGGATTTAGTAGTTTTCTGTATGAGAATGTTCTCCAGTGTGACCACCCAGTTGCTCACGGTAATATGATTGGGTATCTTGGCCTAAGTGTATCTTTGCCCCACCCCCCAAAGACGACACAAGCTTGAAGGATAAGAACTTAACTGACAAAGTTATCTAGAGTTTAAGGAAGATTCTTTAAAATGCAGCTCCGATTTATTGGAAGTCAATCAATAAGCACTAACTTATAGCTTTATGCTATGCTACAGTCGTAAACCCCATGCATTTCACATTGTTCAGTATCATGTCAAATCTTAAGCAAAGAATGTACACCATAATCATTCTAAGTAATGCTTATATTGAAAATGCCTGACATTTTTGCCCAGTTGTATATCTATAACTTATGGCAGCAGTTCAGCTTAAGTGACTTGTGTAATGAAACACTACAATATGGCCTGAAGTTTTAATGGGAACGCCATCTGCTGATAGGTTTATGTCGACAGAGTGCAATTACCATAATTGACCAAGAGATGGAGACATACACTAAAATGATAAAGGTTTAGCGCTGAGCTTGCAATGCTGCATTTTGGATTTTTTTATACCAGAAATAAGAAAATCTGTCGAAATGAATATGTGAATATTTTTGCTTCTTCTTATGGAAGGTGGCTGGGATGGGGAGCAGTCTCACCTCACACCCTCAAACCCACAAGGGCGTTACCTTCCTCATGCCCCAGGCCGCACCCCCAGTGTGCCATGTTTAACACACATCTGTCTGTATGCCTGTAGCACTGAGCCACAGAAGCAGTGTTGGCTCCAAAACAACAAAAAACGTGTGGTAATTGCACCCCCCCACAAACACACATACGGACACACACACAGCCCTGCTCCCCTACTAATTAGCACCTGCCCCTTGTGTATCCCATGAAGAGGTAGATCAGGTAGGACTGGCTAGTCACCATTTTGAAAAAAAAATAATGATATATTTTCAGTGTCCCACTAATTAGACGTCTGAAGCAAGAGCACATAATATATGTGTGTGAAGCTTCTCTCTAGGAGATTTTTAGGATAATCATTTTGTGTGAGGGAGAGATTAAGTGTTTTTCTCAAATTCCCTTTTTCCCAACCTTTCGTGAAATCCCACATAAGAAACTGGATACAAGATAAAAGATCCAGGACAAGACGGATAAATGCATTGTCAGAATGCAGTCATTTCCTGTTCTCAGAGCTTGGTGTACTGGTTGTGCTGGTATATTTGATATGTGCTCTCACCTTCACCCAACAATTGAACTGAATCTCATTACGAGTCTGTTGTATGAAAAAGCAGCACTGCGCCATTTCCTCAAGGGGGCAGGAGTAAGGTAACCATCTGGTCATTTGATTATTACGTCATTAGCTTGAAGCAGCCATAACAATCTATTCCTCTGTGCACTACAATCTGTTGCTTATTAGCAAAAAATATGCTAAGCGGTACCATGGGAATGGCATCGGGATTAGGTAAGGGTTGACGAGAGCTTGGAGCCGGTGTTTACTTATTGACTCATCCCTGGTCAATGACCAGCAGGCTAAAGGGAGGGGGCACTTTGATGCTGTCCAACTATAGATACAGCAGAGCAAGTCAGCACCACTTCCCTGCCAGGAGCCTAGATGTGATAAGAGGTGTGGTATTCAAGAGGCATGAGGGACAAGGGACAGCAGGGGTGTCGATGGAGTGGGGGGTGGGAAGCTGAGTAATCCCTGGGTGTTTAACCACAGCACAGAATAGATTGTCTAGCTGGACACATGTTTGCTCCAGTGTTGTTTTTTTCCTTGTGATATCTACAGAGCTGTGGAGAATGCAGTGGCTCTGAAATCTACAGAGCTGCAGGGAATCCCTACAACAAGCTGTGAAAATGCAGTGGCTCTGAAGCTCTCCACCTTCGGGTGGAGAAGTTCCTGTCCAGTTCCTTTTTATCCATAGTTAAATCACCACAGTTAAATCTGGGCCAGTTCATCAGCAGCCCCCACACCTACCAAGAGGCCGAAAGCTGCTGACCTTGGCAGCTCCTGCTCTCTTCCTATAAATCCAGCCTTCTTCTCAGACTGTAACTCACAGGTGCCTGGCAGACTCAAACTGGGAGCAGCCCAACTCCACCAGCAATAACATTAAAGACTCCTAAGCTAGTAATGACAACAAAGGCAATTGCTACAACAGAGTCAGTGCTGGGCATTACATTAAACCCGATAATATGTATGAATATGTTGGTTGATAATATGTTGGTTCTTCAGGTACAGACAGGTACATACAACTGGCAAATTTCAGATCCATTCATCCATTGACCACATTTTTCTCCTCAACAGGGAGATCACAGAGTAGCTGAAATATAATACAATGTAATCAGATGTGCTTTTTTGAGCTTTGGGGGCAATTGTGTATTTTATCTCATTGGTTTTGGGTTGATAGAAATTAAACTCACCTCCAAGGTGAAATGGGTCCAAGGCATCCACGTTTTCACACATCACTAAAGCTATTCACAGCAACAGAATCGTGTTCCTCCTGGGACCTAAAGCGTCCTCGTTGTAAGACACTTAGCTACTACATCAATGCTCTACACCTACGCTGCATTGTCTTTACTAGCGTGTAGCGAGGTAACCCCTATGGACAAAAAGGACAGCAGAGCTGCAGAAGAGAGGTACATGCTTCGTGGCACCCAAGCTCTTCCAAACTGACAGCCAGGAACACAGACACACACCCACATGCATAAAAATGAGATCATCCAGTCCAGGATGTACCACAGGCCTGTGCCCTGTGCTGCCTGGAATATGCTCAAAATCCTGACCAGGATTTGTGGTTAGACGATGGATAGAAAAAGATTTGATGATGTCTCTAAATGTCTTTTGTTTTGTTGGGACGTCCCCACAAAGACAACTTCTAAAGGTCATTGTCGTAGAATAATACTCCCCAGACACACTGACCTACACGTGCTCTGGCAGTCCTGGGGGTTACTCTGCCATACATATCACTTGGCATGGGCTTGCACTGCACTGGGAGTTTGACTGGGATGCCATTCAACAGCCACAGCAGGGGCTTTTCCAGAAGCATAAGTAAACAAACAGACAGACAGACTGACTGACAGAGGGCCTCTGTGCCAGCATGTGTGTGGTCCAGCTGCCATGCGGGCCCATGTCAGCACATACAACGCAGAAATCACCCTAAGCTTCGTGGTCGTCTTGAGCACACACCTATGTTTCCAGTCACAAGAGGAGTGGTATTTTATCTGGATGCTGAGTCACATGTAGTCAGGACCAAAAAATTCATGTACTCTTTCAGGATCCTCTTTAAATGTGGTGAAGCTGGTTTGGAGACACCATAAATAACTGGATCCGTAAAGTAAATAAGAGCTTTTTAAATAGAGAAGGTTCCTGCTGTTCATGCTTTCACTGTCTTGAGCAGTGTCTGATCATCACCTGTGAGGTCACCTGTGTCCTGTGTCCCGGCTCCATGTGAGAAGTATCACTCTTTCAGTATGACCCTCTTATTCACAAGACAGTCATCCGTACCCTCAGCACTGCCAAACAAGTCTGATATGGTGTGGTACACAGAGGTGCCCCCCCTGCCCTACTGGGGCTAGGCAGAGTCCCCCAGCTCATTAGCAGAGACAGGCAGGACCTCGCACCTGAAGCCTGGGAATGATTCCTGTCCTGTCCTGCTCACATCTGGGCAAATGGAGATAGAGCCAAGGGCTGACATTTTGCAAGAAAGCCCTTTCATACACATTCATCACAGACAGGCCATTTACTGACTTTCTCAACTTGCATATATTGATATATGTGACTTTGTGAATGTGAAGGTAATTGTGTATCAGCATATATGATTTTCTGCTTCTTAAAACGTACTTGTTGCTATGGCTGTGTGAGGCCAAGCCCAGTTCTGATCCGCCCGTGTGTCTATGTGTGTGTGTCTGCACACTGCATCTGCAGCGAAGGAGAGTCATTCAGGGACAGGATGGTTGGCTCAGTTCCCAGATGCCACTGTCACCGTGACGACAGAGGCCGCGGAAGAAGCTCTGCAGAGCCAGCGCCGAAACGAACCAGCCACACGTTTGGGTAGAAATGCAGTGTGATGATCATGGCTATTTCATGTTATTCTTAATAACAAAGTCATGGCTTACTTTGACCATAACCCTGAAACATCTGATATAAGGCTTCATTAAATGTCTGAAAAATTATTCCTAAGAACAAATACTTTAAAGATTTTGAAAATAAAAACAAGGGTGGTCAGATTCCTGCTGTTTTTTAAACTGAAACCTTGAACTGCTGCAGAAATATATATGAATATGCGTTCAATATTAGGAAATATATTTTCTTAGGGCTGCATGTATAAATTCCTATTGTAAAATTACATGAAGTGCTGACACAATGTGACTGTCAGTGTTTCTCGTGTTTCATCACCAAGCAGGTTTCTGAGAGAAGAATCGATATAAAATCTAAAGAGTCAAACATTAAAGATCCATCAGCTTATCTGGCACAGGGTTGTGTGGGGAATGGATCCTATCCCAGGCAGGACAGGGTATAAGACTGGGGACCACCCTGGACAGGTGCCTGTCCTTAACAGTACTCACACAAATCAAATTCAAAGACATTTTACAGATTTAAATTTAAAAAAACAGGCCTTGAATTTAGCTAGCAAATGCCTGTCCTGCAATGTTATCATGGTGTGGTGCAGAGGACTCTTCTTAGTCCTCTCGTGTAATTCTTGCAGGGGTTAGCTAATTTTCTCCCCCTGTTTCACGTCCTCTCTCTCTCGCTCTCTCTTTTTCCCTCCCAAGCTCCATTTCCACTGGAATCCTGGCAAACATGGACAGCGGCACTGAGATGTCCCTCTGCTGCACAACATGGCATGAACATGAGGTCATTGTGACAGTCAGAGTGAAATATCAGAGTTAGAGGAAATGGCTGATCCCCTGACCCAGAGTAACCCACCCCTCCCCCGCCCCATCTTACCTTCCTGTTTGAGCTTGAGTGAGTTTCTCTCCAGGTCGCTGCTTCCTAGTGCCTCCCCCTCTCTGCTTTTCATACTGATAATTGTTTACAGAGGCCCCTCTCTCTAGAGGAAAGCTACTAAGCTTCAAATCAGCCAGACAATTACCAGCTACTGTAGCTAATAGCTTCTGTAACCCAGGCAAATCACGCCTGTGATTTGTTTCTGTATTTGTAGCTCTCTACCCACTCACTTGACAGATGAACGTGTACGAGAAAAAAAAATGTAAAATGAATAAAATGCAAAACAGGTTACTTGCTGAAGTTAGCATTTGAGTTCCTCCCTGGTACATGAACTGCAGCAATTATTGCAGGACGCATATCCTGTGGTTGATTTGGGTCATGCCTGTTCTGCATTCCTATACATGATCAGAAATACATAACCCCATTACACACAGCGTTCGGTCCTGCAGACAACCTTGACTTTAATCAGCTGCTTGAAACGTGACTCTCATCAGCATTTGCTAAGCAACCGGATGACTGGTGGTTGGATGGATTATGATACAGGCCTTTAGCTAGACTTTCCAGATCAATTCTTTGAATGGGCAATGTTTTTGTTCCTTTGAGAGATGTACTTAACCTGAATAGGTCCAGTAAAATATCCAGCCCACTATCTGGATCAAGTTGTGATAAAAAAAATCAGAACAATACAGAAAGAGACCCATTTGGTCGTCCAAGAATGATTTTTGTGTTGCATGTGAATTTTGCTATGCATTGTCAAAGATTCTCATTCTTAGAGACAGGATGAGGAGCTCAAAGTAAGGCCGCTGCTCCTCTGCATCAACAGGAGCCAGTTGACTTGGTTTGGGCATTTGTCTAGGATGCCTCCTGAATGACTCCCTGGGGAGGAGTTTCGGGCATGTCTAACCAGGAGGAGGCCCCGGGGCAGACCCAGGACATGCTGGAGAGATTACATCTCTCGGCTGGCCTGAGAATGCCTTGGTATTCCCCAGAAGACCTGGAGGAGGTGGCTGGCAAGAGGGAGTTCTGGGCATCCCTGCTTAGACTGCTGCCCCTGCGACCCAACCCTGGATAAGCGTCAGAGAATCGATGGATGGATGGATTGCTGAAGGTATACAAAGGCAGTTTTATAAAATGGATGGATGGGTAGCTCTGTTAAATGTTGTGGCCTGCCACTTTGAGGCTGAGTTTCTGTTATTCTTAAATGCTTCCACTTTGCAATAATACCACTTACAGTTTACAGTGAAATGTCTAGCAGGGAAGAAATTTCACAAACTGATTTATTGCAGTGGTGGCATCCTATGACGGTACCACACTTGAATTCACTGAGCTCCTCAGAAGGCCCCTTCTTTCACAAATTTTTGTAAATCTGACTGCATGGCTTGGTGATTGGTTTATATACTTGGCACAATGGGTATGAATGAAACACCTGAACTCACTGATTAAGAGGTGTGTCCCAATACTTTTGTCCATATAGTCTACTTTTCAATGATGAGATCCTGTTTGTGACTTTTGGAGTACAAAGCAACCAAGAGGATATCAGAATCATCAGCCAAACTGAGTATTTTAGCCCCGATGCCAATTTTCCTTCAGAAAAAAAACAAAAAGTCAAGCTCCAGGTAAACCTGACTTTTTCCCTGATCTTTTCAATAGCTAGAAACTCCCCTGACACTAGTTACTATTTAAGATGAGACTGAATTTGGTTGGGTGATTCTGAACACACATTCTTGATTATTAAAGGATGTGCACTATTATGCAGCCAGGATTTTGTATGGTTTTTATTTATTTCCTACCCTAAACAGTTTCTGATTTGTTTTCACCTTATTTGTACAGATTGCAATTTTGAAATAAAGATGGAAAAAGTTCTGACATCATTTATTTTGGTTAAATTTTTATCACAAAAAACATGCCATTTTAGCAAGGGTAGGTAGACTTTTTATATCCACTGTAAGGACTGTGAAACCCTACATTTTGGAGAGCAGGATCAAACATTTTTTCTGCGTGAACTAATTAAAAAATATTTCTGTCCACTCATGAATTTAATAGAGCCATATAAAGAGGGCAAACGGCCTTTGATCAACAATCTTTAAGAAATAAGATTTCCCTTCAGACTATTTCATATATGCAAATGTCATCTACACTGTGGATTCTTGTTTGAAGGCAGCACCCCATTTAGGAGTCTTTTACCATTGGTCAGAAATAAACAAAAAGGTTTAACATACAGGCACTATAAAGAATAAGCCACACCCTCCTCCACGGAGCCCTCACAATGAAATTGTGGAAAACAGCCTCTCTGCTAAGGGGTCGCTGGGTTCAGTGTGAACCTCTCCCTTTGCAGGAGTCCCAGCTTATGTGAGTTAGGGCACAGCGCACATATCTATATCTATTTCTATAAGGCAGGCTGGGGACGTCTTGGTTTTCCGCATAACGTCGCGCTGTCATGTATTCAGTGAGCATCGTGATTCTCTAACACACCACAAATGCAAAACATCCAGGGAGTCTTTTAATGCTGCATTTAAAGTAGCTGATTTGATAAATACAACGGTAAGGTTTCACAGAAAAGACATGCTTGCGTCACTTGGTATGATTAAGGACAAAGGCCAAACGGAATATTCTAATTTGAGACGAACAAAATAAATAACCGTGGGAAATAACCGTGACCAGCACGTTTAGACTTAGGGTTTGATTTCGGTACAGAACATCAGCAAAAATAGTATTATATTATTTGATCTAAGTCACCCCGTTCAACCCTGAACAAGGCCCTAAATACAATCATTTAGGTAATCGTGATCAACTGTCAAATAGATGGAAAAATTATACTAAACCATTACTTATAAATATGTACTTAAATACAGTCCTTATAAATGCGTTAAAAAGGTAATTCTGGTACTGCTCGTGATATAACATTGGCTCTTTGTGAGGCTTCAGCCGCCGCCCGCCGCGCTTCCTCCGGCGTGGGCAGGCCAGACGCGTGCAAGTATCTCACGCTTCCCCCAGCTCAGTAATACGACCTTTAGCCCAGTTTTCCAAGCGAAGGGTTCAACGGGTTTATTCTGACACCGCTGACTCCCGACCACACCCCCCGGTAGCCACGCTCCCCATCTCCTCCAATCCCCGCGCAATCACGCGCTGGCCACGCGCTATCTTCGCTTCCATTGGCCAACGTCGAATACACCTATGATTATGATTGGCCGTATGTTGCCACCCGCGAGTCTGTTCTGAATTTTGTTTTTCTTTTTTAATTTTTTTTTGGTCGCACAGCTGAGGAGGCTGGACCTCGCTGGTGAACGTTTTTATTTTTATGCCCAGTAGCCAGCTCCTCGCTTAGCGGTCGCATTGCCGCTGCCTCTGTATTTCCATTGTTTCCTGACGCGTCCATTGGGAAGTCTTCATCTCTGTAAAATGCTCACTTATACCACGCGGCAGAACTTAAATACTGAAGAGACGAGCAGGGTGAGTTACAATTATTCTGATTTGATACGTTGTTCTTTTATGGCAAGCGATCCTGTTTGTTTCGCTTTGCTGTCAGGGTCGTGGTTACTGATGTGACATAATGTAGCAAGGATTAAAAATAATTGTGCCAGCAAATGCACCCGGACTGGATCGCTGAAAGACTGCGTATGTTTTTTGCGCTCTGCTTATAAAGATGATGTTTGTATTCAATTTAGCTATGAAAAGTAACTATGAATTGCTTTGCAATTTAACAAATGACAACGTGTAACAGTTTACCTGTCTGTCCATCAGTGATGCCTCATTGGAAGGTGTTAAGTGTCAGCTGTATTGAATTGTGATGCATGACGCGCAGACAGTACCGTGAATGTTGATGTCCGACACATTATCCTATATAGCAACACGAAAGTAATTACTTAACACAAAGGAGAACCCAAAAAATCCGACATTAAACACATTACTTCCCGGATTATATTAACTGCTTACATTCTTACTGTATTTCTTTAAAATGTTCATTTGTTTACAAAGGGGGTGAAGTTGATGTTGGATATCCTTAACTTCCATTTAGTGCATTATTATGTTTTTATATAAAGGTTAATATCGTATTTAGGGGTTCGATTTGTCTTCACAATACTGATGGCGCAGCTGGTTCCTTGTATTATCTGGACTCGTTAACAGCTGTCGTCGTTTCTGGGAAGAGACTCAGATCTTCTACATTAGTTGCCGCAAGTGCGAGTTAATTCGGCACTTCCTGATGGCTGCGTAATGATCTGCTTTGGGGTCTCACATGGCCGCTAGCTGCCAGCTCGTCATCGCTTGCTCTATATTTGGCTGTGGGAGGTTTTCCTGCTCCGGAGCTGAGCGCCGCGCGCCTCGCTGGGTGTAGTCGTCCAGTTCCCCCAGTGGCGGGATAACTGCGTGCAGTTAATAAGCGTGCTGATCGCGGGCACTCAGTTGTGGGCTATACACTCACCTAAAGGATTATTAGGAACACCATACTAATACGGTGTTTGACCCCCTTTCGCCTTCAGAACTGC
>JAODJW010003377.1:0-13095 GCA_026777045.1 Hyperopisus bebe | reverse complement strand
GGGCCCCCCCCCCCCCCCCCCCCCCAGTCCAAAAACATGCAAAGGCGAGCTGGAGTTACAAAATTGCCCATAGGTGTGAATGGTGTGTGTGAGTATACAGTGGGTTGGCACTGAATTCTGGGTTGTTCCCCACCTTGTGCCCATGGCCTCTGGAATAGGCTCCAGATCCCCCTGTGACCCTGAATAGTACAAGTGGTTTCAGAAGATTGATGTGTGGATGGATTCTTTATAGATTTCTTTTGCACTACCACCAGCATTTTCTGTGACATAACAGTAAGAATTGTAACAGATACACTAATGGTACACAGATTTATCTATATACCATATAGGCAAAATTTAAAAATGAAAGCTGGTTCCCTCGTGGTTTGCTTTGCAGATTCTTGGTAGGATGAAAAATTACTGTAAAGTTTGTTTTACATTAAGCATTGAGCCACACAGACGTTGGATGAACTCGATTGTTCTTGCTGAGACTTTGGCTAGGCTGGGTGAGCTCCTGGATCCCTGACTGCTCCATTGAGCTACCCCAGCCTTGGTTCTGAAGCAGACTGTTCATTAGGCTGTTGACATCACAGGCCTGTCAGGTCTTGTCAAAGTAGGTGAGCCACCAGCTACAAAAATGAGATCCTTCCTCTCAGCACAGGATAAGCCAGAGTATAATCTCTCTTTTGTCAGGGAAGAAGGTCCATGGGGTAAGATGGGAGATGCAATAAGGGCTGGAGATGGTCTTTGGGAGCCTGAGTTATATATTTATTTAATGCATCTCTGAGGGAGAGTTTATTAACTTTCTATGTTATCTATTTTTTTTTATTTGTTTTCTGTATTGTAGAACTTGGAAATAAAATGTGTCAAGTACCACAGCTTAAACCTGAAACCAAACTCTGCTTATACACTATGTACTGTTGAATAATAGCTTTATAGCTGTCAGCTACAAAAAAAGTATCCTTAGTTGTCAACGTACAGCACCATAAAGTTTTACCCCTCCCGGATTGACGGTTCAGTGTAGGTTTAGAAAGACGACAGCTTTTGCTTGGCCACTCCGCCTGCGGAGGGTTTCTGACAGCAGCTTTTGTCTCCTGAATGAGCTGAGTTGGCACCACCTTTTCAATGCCCATGTATATGTTATGTGACTGTCAGATTAAAATGATTTTCTGTCAGTCTTGGTCCAGCCTGGATTAAACTGAAATCCCAGGTGTGACAGGTAGCGCATTAAATTACTACTTTGGCAAGTCTCTGCCTGCTCCCATATATATCCTACAGACAGGTAGTCCATATTCTTTACCACGGTCATACTTGAACTCAACAGCTAGCAAAATCACAATCGCTCATTTAAAAGTAGTGGGATGGTTCTAGGAATGTCAGCAGTGACCTGTTAGGAGACAGGAAGGAAGTATACTATGCGGGACAGACATGGGCTAAAATTTGTGGCAGTAGATTCATATAACAAGCACTTGGCCATCAGGGAATCACCTTTATATACATTTTATTCCTTTTTAGTTGGCTCTCCCCATATTGTTAAAATAGACATACTGTATTTATCTTTTGTGCATGTGGGAGATTTTACTACGTCCTACAGAGGTTTTGTGAACTGAAACTCATTGGCTGACATTACAGTAACTTGCCTGATACAAAAAAATTGAAATAATCCCTTATTCATAGAATTTTGCAGATTCACTCTTGCATAACAAAGACAATTCAATTCTCATTTCAGTTTATAGATTCGGCTGCATTGGTATAAATGTTATAAAATACACATATTATTATTTAGCTAGTGTTAATCAATGGGCTATCTTTTAAAATCTGCATAGTTAAAAGGGAGAGAATTAATAATTTTATTTTAAAATTAACAAATGGCAAAATGAAGAGCAAAAAAAATAAGAAAATGAGCAATTCATTATGCCAGTGCCTGGTATTTTCTCTAGTGCAATATTTAGAAAAATACTCAGGTGTCGGGTTGCAAGGGATGAAGGACTCAGGGGCAGGGATCAGGGAAACAAAAGGGGCTTTATTGTCAAAACAGGAGCAGAGTAACAAACAGGAAAATGAGGGGTCAAAATGGGAAGACTAACTCAGGGATGGGCACAAGCAACAGAAGGGCTGGTGTTAATCACTGGACTGGAGAACACAGGACTGGGAAGCACGTATATATGGAACCATCAAAGAACTGATGTTGATGTTTACCACATTATGACTGGGGCTTACGAACAGGACACAGCTAGGAAGAAAATTCTGGAGGACCAGCCGTGACTGCTAATGGTCATACCGAGGGATGGACAGGATGGGTAGTGACATCAGGTTAACATTTGGTGCTTATCTTTGGGTAACTCGTAACTTTAAAAGGTGTACCATGAACTTTCTCAACAAATGCAAACACCTCTGTTTTATAGTAAAAAATCTGACTAAATTGCAGCAAGATCAGGATGCAGGAGATAATTATTATCTCTTTAAACGTCAACTAAATGAATAAAAATGACACAGTACAGGTGCACGCAATTTTTTTTTTTCATAAACCTATGAAATAAGCAATTTACTATAAAAACACTGTAGCACCTATTTGTCAGATGCAATTACAGTTATTTTTCATGATCAAATGTTAAAAATGGAATGTTCCAGAAACATTTTCTGGCAGTACGTCAGGTCAAGAGATCCTCTATAAATGCACCTGTTTATTAACATGGGTCTATTTAGCTTTGCCCATCATTGACACAAAGCACACAGAGGAACAGCACTGCAGCAGAGGCTAGTCTCTTGCACTCTAATGCTTCATCTGCTCTTCTTAAATTTCAGCAGAAACACCACATAAAGCTTGCCAGGTGTGATATAGGTCCGACAGAATCACCAGCAGCAGCACCGATGTTCCTCGGTGTGGATTCCCAGCAAAGAGGCCCTGCGCCATTAATTCTTCAGTCAGGAAAAGGTGCATTGTCTTTTCTGGCTGCTGTTTCCCTGAATGGTGCTCTCAGTCCCCGCAGATCACCTTCAAAGGAAACATGCAGAGGGAGATGGGGGCATGATGCACAGGAAGCTGCTAAATAGTGATGCTGCCCCAGCCATTGCCCAGAGCCTCTCCACTCCCAGCATGCACTTTGAACTGGCTTCAGAGAATCACTGCCCTCCATGAAATTTAATAATATACTTTTCCTGCTTTTGCCGGATGAGTATCAAACATCTTTTAGAGCCTTTTCGGTCTGGCATACGTTAAAGGGACAAAAACACAGTGGATTGGACAGCCAGCTGACTGCCCACAGATTGAATTTCGTTGGCATAACATGTAGCACCCTGTGTGCCTCTTGGTAAAGGGTTTGCTATGTGCTATCGGTTATGCATACAGACAATGGACAGCTATCCAATCTTTGCTAGACACATAACAGTGGGCATTTAATGAAAAGATGCCCAGAACATTGGCTGATGGCATCATTATCAAACGAAGTCAGAAACACCGAATCCCTGGCATGGAAATAATAAGCATGCACATGATCATGTTCACATCTGAGGCACAGTATTGCTTTCTTCTTTCAGGGGAAAGAGAGACTCAAGAACATCAGATGGGAATTATTCAAGCTAAAGTAATAAGGCAGTAACAATGACATCATAGATTAGCATTTCTCTGGTGATAAGCTAGCGGAAGCCTGGCTTTCCTTCAGAACATGAAAGTGAGGGTAGGACTAAATGTTTCATGACCCCTTTTCCTGGGGCAATGCATCTGTACAGTTAGAATGGTATAACTTATGAGACAAAATCATGTTAATTTATAAAGAACCATTTTCATTTTCTAAAATTCCATTTCTTTAAAAAAGCTTGGATCATAACATGTATCCCTGCTTCTGATAAATGTGATGCACTTTGTCTTCTACATAACATAAAAATCTCCACCCTTTCAAACCAAACATACTAAAAAAAGCTGCTATAGCGATTTCTGAATCTATTTCCAGAAAGGTTGTGAGAAAAGCTAATAATGCCTAGTATAGTAAAACTAAACTTAGAAGATGCATATCCTGCTCAATCTGTAATTTTTTAATGTTGGCAAAAGTATATTCCCTTAGCACATAGTTGTTTATATATATAAACTCTATATAATATAAACTCTTCCAAACAGGGTTGCTTAGATGTATCTTACAGTATATGCAATTAGCAATATAACAAAATGCCAGTGCAACTACAGTAACTTTCACTGAGTACTCCAGCTATTTAAGCCAGAGAAACATTGTTACTATCGTGCTGCTTGGGACCTGCAGTTTTAGTGGGCTGTCAACAGTGTATATCATATGTTTTCGGTGAACTAAGGCCAGAGGTGAAGACAGGATGGGAGGGAGGCTCTCCAATATACAGCCTCAGAGGGGCCGACTTGCACTGTGTAAACATGGACCACAGGCACGACATTTCAGCTCTCTGTGACAGAAGGATTGGCCAGGAAATTCCGAGGCATTTGAAGAGGCATCAAAGTGTGTATACTAATGCCACCGATTCAATTTAGCATTTTGAAAAGCATGTGAGATTTTGAGAGTAATCCATGTCCACATCCATGTGTTATCCTCTAAGATCATATTACGAATTAAGATAAAAAAAATAAATAGGTATGATAATTTGATTTCTTAATGTAAGATTTGAGTCAGAAATTTTCCATTTTTGATGGGGCAAAATTAATCTTTAAAAAAGTAAACCATTATGAGTGTATTTGTGTCGTTGGTTAACCTGAGTGATATTACCAATAATGAAAATGATAGTTGTGAATATAATTTGAACAAATGAAGAATTCATAAGCTTCAAAAAAGCCAGAGGAAACAAATAGTTTTTGATAGCTGCATTCCGCAAGGGAATCATTAAACAGCATGAACAAAGAAGATAAAACTTATCAATATAAGAAATTATATGAACAATCTTTGTTTCCAATGCTAATGTCACCTTATGTGTCACAATATGCTGAAATTAATGTCGAAACCGCCAATAACATGCCCCATATTCAGTGATGGGATCTGTCTTGTGCAGATCCGTCTCTGCTGGAAGTACTTTCCCCAACTCCCGCTTCTTCCTCCTACGCTCTCCTCCCTTATCTGGGTCATCATGACTGCGCAGACATACTTCTGCAAAAGAGCTGGAATCCCTCTACAAACTGCATTTGTAACACTCTAAGGTGCCATTAATGCTGGGTAGTGATTACGGTGTATTCAAACAATTTCACTGAAAGTGCTTTAGCCACGCCAGACAACACATCCAACTGGGCCTTCCAAAATATAAACCTCATTAAATAAAACACTTATGAAAATATTACAGTATGTCAAGACCTATTACAGCTGGTTAATTTGTGCACATGACTTGGCTATCAGAAGCATCACACAGAGTCTGCTCAGATCAGTATTTAAAGTGCTAGCAAATAGATAAACATGAAAATACGCTCAGGGATATTTTCAGAAATACATTTCTACCAATGTATTTTCCTACATTAAGTGGGACGCCATACAGTAATTGACAGGTTGTGCATGATTCCACGGTTGTAATATTCAACACTACCCTACCTGTGGGAGGCTTACGATGGATTGATTGGTCTTGATTTTACTGATGAACAGGAACTCTGAGCAGGATATTACAGTCTCGTAGGTCTTTTCCTTTAGGTATATAAATATCGCTACTCTATTATTAGTGTTACTCTTTAAAACTCATCTTACTCAGCGCAAATGCACACCTGAGCAGCTATTGCCTAAATAAGCAAGCACATATAAACATACTGAAAGGTGAAAACAAGGCTGTGAAATGACGGAGTGTGGCTGCGACAGTGGAGCTGTGAAGTCTGGGTATTCATCCATAAATAACCCAGTACTTCCTGGGGATATGAGAGCATGCTGTGTGCCAGCTTAGAGGATGGCTCAGCTGTGGCAAACGGCACTGAACCGTGGGCCAGGCATGTCCAGGGTTAGTAGCGAAGGCGGTAATTGGCTTCCAGGTGGCATTCCATGGTGGGTAACGGAAGTGTCCTGGTGGCTAGAGCAGGCTAGGTGGCACACATGCTCACTGGACAACGGCTAGCTGCCAGTGGCTCCCAACAGGCCCTACTGGCAGGGAGCTCTGCATGTTTTCAGCAGTGGCAGCAAGTTCATAACCTGCTCACTAATATATAAGGAGAAGATAAATGAAATCTAATGGGAAGGGATTGGAAGCCGGACTTTGGATATTTTTCATGGTGTACAATAATTGTTTTCTTTGTTTAAGGCTATACTAGAAGACATTTTATAACTGAGGTGGTCATCACTGTTTAACCTTTAATGGTTACATGGCAACATGTCTACTTACTTCAGCAGTCAAATCAGTTTAATCAATTAAATCAGGTTCATTTTCTTTAAATACCATAAAACATTACTGTTTGTGTCATATTTGCATCCTGACCTGAAGAGCTCTATTGTTCATTTTCGTCACAAATTTCTGAGCCAGTTACGTTGCCAAATTTTCCCTAGATAAAGTAATGTTACCTTGAGGATCAGGTAATCTTTCTGACGTTTTCCGCTTTTTTTCAGGATTTATAATATTACTAAAGTGCTTTCCATTCACTGTGCTCTTACATTGTTATATATTCGTGTTTATCTTCATGTCTAAAGTCTATAGTGTCTATAGTGTTTACTTGTGATTCCTATTACTTTTATTATGTGTATCTAATTATTCCAAAGTAATAATAAAATATTGAAAAATAGTTTGCAGGTAAATGACAACGTACCTTTTTTATTTGTAACCTGAACATGGCTGAACTCCTTTTTTTAAAAAAAAAAAAAATTTGCTCACGGCTGCAGCAGCAGACCATGCAACCCCCATGCGCCCCCATCCCCAATGAACACACGCTCCAGTGTCCCGATCACCTGCTCCTGCTGCTGTTCACTGGCCAGGCCCAAAGCAAGGTCCTGCACTGAAATTAAAGCGTGATAAATGAGCCAGCAGAGACTGGAGGTAATGAGCCAGGGGCCGGATGAGGCTCGCTGTTCCCTTGCCCTCTGCTGGGGCCCCTGAGGTCAGACACCTACCTCTGTACTGTAATCTACTCCCCAAATTGTCTTCAATAGCATGGGGGCTGTGGATCTGGCAGGCCCTAATAGCTGGCTCATAAGCCACTCTATTACCTGTGGCCATCCATTATGTGCTGGGAGGGCACATCATCACAGCTCCGGCTGAGCAGGATGCACCTTCCACCCTCAGGAGATGGGGCTGAGTAATAACGCTCCGTATTAAACAGAACTGTTTCGTTTGATGTCAAAACAAAACAGCTTTGCCCTTTGACAGTTAGGTCATAATTTACCAGTTGTAACTACCAATTACTGCAATCAAAATTTAAAGATTGCAAGAGGATTTGCTGTGTTTTAATACTCTCCACTCTGCAGTGAAAATATGTATTAAATCTATCTTTACTTTTCAGCTGAGGAACAGTCGGCACGTAATTAAAAAGACGAGGACCACAGGTTTTTGGAAGTGCATATTTCTTTTCAGAGTGAGGGAAGACTGCTTCATCTTCATGTTCCTTTTAACAAATTGATCATCTGGCATGGGATTAGCACCAATTATTTATTTTTTTTAGCTTGAAAACGGAATCACATTACATAACCAATTATTTCTGTAGGAATCTCACTTTTGTGTGAAATGATGGATGGTCTCATTTCAGGGCATGTGAAAAGGTTGTGTCCTTAGAGAAGGAGTTGGCCTCACTCTGGCCAGAAGTAATCACCTCAAAGTTAATATGTTGTTTATGTGTACAGGGCCCTGTATTGGGAGACAGCATCATTGTGGTTAATAGTCAGACCACTGGCCACTGCAATAGACTGAATCATCCTATGGAATTGTGCCTACATTGTATAAAAAATCTTTTTAAATCTAATAAAAATCCATATTGCAGATAATGAGTGATTTTTGAGTTTAAGATGTATGTGTCTAAGCAGTTTGCAGAAACTGTTACCAACACAGGGAAACCCTTGTCTTACTAATTTGAATGCGGATAAGATTACGATTTTCATCACACATAATTTGAGGAAAATGGAATTAACAACAATCAGTGGAGTTTAACTGTAATATGATATGGTAATCTGCCTTTGATGTGAAGGCATTTGTGAATCTTTGATGCTGGAACAAGAGTTGGACATGGGCAGACCTACAGACCTACCTCAATTTATGTGAGCAGAAATGAATGATCTCAAGCTTTTTTGGGCAGGAACCGAGTGGAAAATGGGTCTGTGCTTAATTGCCAAACATCCCAGCTACTTAAAACAGTGCGGGAAAAATTATAATCAAAACACTTCAAATCGAAACATGTGCTCATGCATCCTTATAGGCCTGTTTAGATTTGAATTTTTCAGCATTATTTATATTTTTCTCCAGAGAGGGAATGTGGTTTTGGAACCATTCTGCCCTCACTGCAGACACTTTCTTGTTAAGACAATAAGTGAAAAAGTGTTTCACAAATCTTTTTCAAACTTCCATAAGCATTGTATGACTGGTGAACTGAAACCTGTTGAATTTTGAGACAGATCATTTCAAAATTGTAGCAGCGTCACACAGTGATAGCAAAAGCAGGGCAGTGTTGACACTTGATCCCATTAAAACAATGAGCTCTATTTAGCATCTGAAGCAAAGTGGCACGAAGCATGACCCAAGCGCCATTGCTAGCATGAGCCTGATGCAGTTGTGATTTTCCTGCCCAGCGCCTTTTAGTTCGCCTTGCATTTGCTCCCAAGTCGCTCATTTCCATGCGGTGACATCGGCCACATTCTTGACCCTTTCCCACCTGTAAAGGAAAAATACATTTCACTTGACTATGCTTATTTTCAGGGTAAGAATAAAGACACACATGTAGCCTTAATAAATAGGCCATATTAAACATTTAACAGTCAAAACAGGCTACAGTTTTTTACATTATAGTAGGCTAGTCATACAAACAGGCATATTTTGTCTACAATAACAGAATGCAGATCTACAAACATCACACATTTTTGTTTTGTTTTGTTTCAGTTTTTAGTGCAGTTGTCACTTTTGATTTGCTAGCACTTGCAGTGAATGTCAGTGTAGTCTGGCCCTTCAAAACTGGACACATATGGCCCTGAGGTGCCAGATACCATTTTACTGCATTTGTCACTACATGCAAAAAGCAAGTGCTTCCCACTGTACAGTAGTTGCTTAAGACTGATTTAAACTTCTGCGGCAAACCTACAGTGTGACCTACGCAAATGGCCGACGCCATTGCAAACATTTATACTTGTACGCTGGTGTGTCTGTTTTACATTACAATTACATCGCCAAAATGCTAGCTGATACATAGCTTGGGATGTTGCATGTATTGTCATCCGACCCTGCATGATTGTTGAATCACACAATTGAAACAGAAAAAAACAAACATCTAACCATTTATCAAGTCATGGTTATATTTGTCCTGCTCCAAAGTTCCCATAGACAAATTTGGAAACGGGTCGAGCCACTTCAATGTTGCGTTTTATGCATTTTCCCTTCTGAAGTTAGTGTCCATGGTACATTTTACTTTTGCTTTAGTCTTGCAAAGTACGAAACTGGCGCTGTCATCCTGAGTTCTTTGTAGACCTGTAGCCATGGTGCTCTACTTGTATCGGATGACCGTGTAGCGGATAGTCATGTCTAATTTGCATATCCCAGCATGCTTTGGTATCTTTTCTAGTTTTTAAATAATTTTTATCTTTTAATAAATATTTATTTATTCACTATGCTAATTGGTAGCCCTAGCAGTTATGCCGTATAGGAATATTTTGTTAATTCTTCATGTTATATTAATTTATTTTCCATAGGAAAGCGTGTGTGCGTATGTGTGAGTGTGTGTGCTGATCACTGAGCCCCTAGAATCACTTTCCCAAACAGCACAGAGGAAGCGTTCCAGAAGTTATTGAATTGTTTGTTTTCAGGCACTTTGTGTTTGCCAATTGTCTTGTCATACAGCTTGCTGACCCTGCCTCTGCAATAAGGCACTCCTCCAGCAGGAAAAATGGACATGGGTTCGGAGTCCTGCCTGTCATAGCAAAAACTTGTCTGGACAAAGTCTTTTCCTGAATTATTGAAACTAAGACATTGGCTGGATAAAAATTAAATGAGACTTGTCTTGGCAATGAAACTCTGACCATATTGCCTGTTCAATCCCGTTCCTTTTCTCATTTTCTCTGACATCCCTTTCACAAGTCTTAGGTAACTGTATGTTGCTATGCTACTACCCTCAGCATTTAAATTTATTGTGGTAAACTTGGCCAAGAATGCCAAATAAGAAGAATCCTTATCATATTAGGAAGGATATGTATGGGTTTGGGTTAATCCGAAAGGCTGGAACATTTAAGGACATACAGTAGAACATGATTTACACCAGGGCGAATCAAACTAAAAAATCATTTCAATCCTGTTGAAAAGTAGAATCACAATGGAGCTTTAAGCTGCTCGAATGAATGGCACAAATGAAACTTATGGCTAAGGGAGAGTGTGAACTTAGACATCAGAATATTCATTTGTCGGTAATAATTTTATATGATATGTGTACAGTACAGGGAGCAGAATTATATGCTTCACACTGTCTGAATCCACCAGTGGTGTATTATACATGTAAAATGAAACAAAGACACTGAGATTGCATTTGTATATAAATTCCATTGCAAACCTAATTTAAAACCAACTGAAACCCTTTATTTAGTAGACAAAATTTACTGTTTATTTAGTATAAAATAAAAAAGCAATTGTAGAGCATAACAGCACTGCAAGTAAACTAGTCACTCATGAATGATTTCTGAAACACTGAGTCATATCTGACTTGTATAGTTATTCTGAGAGCATTAGTGAAACTTATTTGAATCATTCACAGAAAGTGCTTGCATTGCCTGTCAACAGTATGGAAGGGTCACTGTGTGCATGATATGTATCAAAGAAATCGATGCAAAGCCATTGAATTTTTATTGAAAATTTCTTAATACAAGAACCAACAGAAAGTGAATTCATAAGTCGGTAGAGTACTAACCACTTTAGCAGGTTCTTTTGGAAGTTTCTTTAAAAGACAAACATATCCTAATCTGTAAACAATGTACATTTAATTTGGTCACCTCCAGGTTTGGCAGGTGGAGGTGTAACAATGTACATTTAATTACTAATTACTAAAATTCCTTTACTATCACATCTAAAAAGAATGTCAAACAATTGGTGATTTGTATTGTTTTGTTTATTTGCTTATTTGTGTTTTGCTTGCTTGTTATCATTCCACTATTTGTGCAAAATCAATACCCATAAGTTATCAATTCAAGAGCATATGTACATTTAGAACAACAAAAAGAATAAAATATTTTATCTAACAACACTAAAAATAAAAAGTCTGTTTCCTATGGAATAGCCCTGGGTGTTAATAATTTTCTGATTCTTTTTTAGTGGTGCATTTCTTTCTCAAATCCTACTGTGCTTCCATTGAATGCGTAAGGGCAATTAAGGAACAAAAGTAAATATAAAAACAAAAATAGCCAAAATGGGTGGTATTTTATTATTGACAACTTCATGCATACTGATGAGAACATTACATTTTCTCAGGGACACTTATACCACTCCAGGGTCTCCAGTTTCAGAGGACTCATTCCAATTTTATGTTTCTAAGCACTACATTATTAAAAACAAATACACACATATTATTTTAAAAACATCCATCTGTAGTCTTGGATTCTGTGGTCTCGTTTCCTCTAAAAATATTTAGCCAATTTTTAGTTGTGCTAAATCACTCTCTATTATTACATAATACTGCAGAATGAATCCTGTGTTGTCTATCCTTTGAATGTGTTTTGATTGAATATAATTCCTCAGAGTTAATAAATTAAAGGCTGTTTGTTGGGGGATTAATTCCAGGTTACCACAGGACTAGCCTAATGGATTTTTCAATTAAATGCTTTGCATTTTTTTCACTATCCTAGGCAAAATATACTCAAAAAAATGTCTGAAGGCATGCATTATTCAATTCCGGGACATTTACATATTTATCAGCTTGAGCTTGAAAAAAACTATTTGTCCCAGTGCAGAGAAAGGACAAATGGAGCTCTGTGGCAGTAAATAAAACATTTTGGAGGGTAACTTGCTTCCAAAGATAGCTTCCAAAAGAGATATTTATAAAAAAAAAAAATCATCATCGCTACGAGTAAAATGCAGGCTCAGGATTTCTATATTTGCATCAAAGTCACAATGAGAGCAGCTGTGTGTGTATATTTCAGGGGACATGTAAGTATGTTTTAAAGGTCACATGTATCTGTGTTTCTGTACTTCCCTGGGGCAACTCTGTGTGCCTGAAAAACTGGTCAGATTTGGCTTTTACTGTTAAATGGCTTTCTTGGCTGGGTGTCACAGAGGCTTAGTAGGAAGCACTGTTGCCTATCACCTCCAGGTTTGGCAGGTGAAACTCTATCTCTTCCCTGTGTGTGTGGAGTTTGCATATTTTCTCTACATTGTGCAGATTTCCTCTGAGCACTCCAGTTTGCTCAAATAAATGCAATGACGTGCACAAAGCATGCTCATAAGTACATGTATGTCCTGAAATGGTGTGACCCTATGAGCCTGACCAGGAGAAGCCACTAAAAGATGGATGGATGAGTTAGTTGGATAGATGAAACCTTAAATTAAGTTGGGGTACAAACACTCAGTTTGACACAAAACACAAGAATGAAAAGTCCATGTTAGCTTTTGGTGAAAAGTGTTTGTTAAACCAAAGGAATATGATTGGGAATTCAATTTACATAACTTGCAATAATTCACAATCTACTCAGAAAACCTTTCAGGTCCCTGAATGAAGAATTGAAAGAAGTTATGATTAAGAGTATTACATTAATTTAGTGATTACTTTTATTAGTCTTTGTATGGCAAGTTCTGGGGTGGCATGGTGGTGTGGTGGTTGGCACTGTTGCCTCGCACCTTGTGGACCAGGGTCTCTGCCACGGCTTCATGTGTGTGGAGTTTGCATGTTCTCCCCGTGTCGTCGTGGGGTTTCCTCCAAATACTCTGATTTCCCCCACAATCCAAAAACATGCTGAGGTTAATTGAAGTTGCCAAATTAATGAAGTGAATGGTGTGTGAGTATGCACTGTGATGGGTTGCTGCCTCCCTTGT
>JAODJW010003375.1:0-13562 GCA_026777045.1 Hyperopisus bebe | reverse complement strand
CTAATATCCCCCCCTGCTCCCATCTTATACATGCCCCCCCCCCCCACTGATATCCACGCCGGCTCCCATCTGCTGAAGGGATGCAAAGTTTATCACAGGACATGAGGGAGTAACGTAGGGCTCTGGTGACTCAGCATGGCCAGAGCCCAGCTGCACGACACACACTGACCTATACAGGACAACAGTCATTTCAGCAGACGAAAGCCACTACCCAAGCTGCAGCTGTGCTACGCAGGCTGTGGTCTGACTCCAAGGAGCATGATGTAAATGGGAGATGATACACTGCCTGTTCCTTGCTCCCCAAATCAGATCGGTCTGACCTTCCATATAGAACAGACGTAAAAGTGAGTCATTGTTTTTTTTAAATATCACGAAGGTGTGCATCCCGTAGACCAGGGGTCACCAACCTTTTTGAAACTGAGAGCTACTTCACGGGATCTGAGCCATACGAAGGGCTACCAGATTGATACACTCTTCTTAAATAACAAATCTGCTCAGTTTACCTTTAGTTATATATCATTATTAATGAATAATGATATTCATCTACGTGAAGACACTGATAATGTTTATGATTTTATCAACAATGACTATTTTAGACACTGCTCACTGTGCTATTTTCAGAACAGGTCTGCGGACGACTCATGTGGTCCTTGGGGGCATCCTGGTGCCCGCGGGCACCATGTTGGTGACCCCTGCTGTAGACTATCACTGAATTGATCCGCCATGAATATCTCATTCTCATAGGGTGTCATGGAGCCCATGAAATTAGTACTTCATGTTTTCACTTTATTCTCTTTTTTGTCCATTTTTTGTCTGTTTTTATTTTTCTACAGCTGTGGTCAGCAATTTACACTTTAAATACCCCTGGGTCATTGGTGCATTCTTGAAGTAGGGGGACCAAACAGTGCTGGATTGTATTCTTTCTGTATTGCAAACCACATTGATCTGTATGACCAACACTGCATCCAGCACAATTTAAAATGCTATAGTATATAATATAGTATATAATTTTTAAAATAAAATAATTTAGAAAGTGACAGCAGAGTTAATTATCCTTTGTTAATTAGGTTGGGCATTGTGGAAGTGAAAAATTCTGAAGCTGTATGAAGGCTAAGAGGAATGTGAGCATTTCACTATTTAATGTGCTACTTATCAAAGTTTTTTTTCCCTCACTGCCTCCCATCTGTGCCCCCTGATCTAGACAATCACTTTCAATTAAACAATGTAAAGAAATCACCACAGCTGTGAAAATGACAAAAAAAGGGATGAGTAAGCCCTGGTATTTATGACATTTGTATGTTTTTTAAGCCCTAAAGTTTTAATAATGAAACATATCAACACATATCTCTGTGTCCACATGGAGTCACTCATATATTAGTATGTTAAAACCCTCTGGTATACTTCATATATGCAAACCTTTTTTAAAATGCGACATATGAAAAATCCATGCAAGAACCTGAATTAAAAGCTTTTGAACCCCTTGTGTAATTTTCCTGTTGAGGAACGTTTATTTACTGGAGACCAGTAAACACATTAAAAGCAACACAACAATGGTGGTTTTCAGAGGTCTCAGACACAGGGGATTAACCCCAAGGATCAGAAGTCAGTCATCACACTTTCAGACAACTGGACTAAACAAATATTTGGAATATTCGTCCTTTAACGCCACTCAGCTTTATCGATGATGGAAACTGCTGTTGCCTGTGTTTCCTTTCCCCCAGTGCAATGAAAGGTGTTGTGAGTTGAGCTTCACTGGAGTGTAAGTATTAAAAAATACCTTCACGTTGTATCATACATATGATGGCTAGGAACTGTCATCCCAAGTGTTTCATTTGACAGGAAGTGTTTCAAACTGAGGCAGCGTCGTCTTCGTATATATAGGGGTTACGGTAGGTCTTTGAATTCTAGTAACCTCTTTGTGTGTCAATAGAAGGGTTCTTGTTATCTTTCTGCGATACCAAAAGCAAATCTAAAACTTCAAAAGCACATCATAATTTGCAGACCAAACTAAGTTAGGAAGCTGCATGGATTGATTGTACACAGTATGCACACAAACTAGGCTGTAAAATAACTAGTTCCCCAGACAGATATGCCTCAAGGCCCAAGGTGAATGACACTTTCTGTGATAGATAGAGCAAACAGCTTGGAGAATTCCATTGGCCGCTTCACTTTCAGCCTGAGCGCTTTAAAGTTATTGCTGGGTTAATGCCGGGCCCCCCCTGCATCCTGACTCAACGCGTGCCAGGGGACCCTGAAGTCAGCAATGAGGGCAAGAATGACCAATAACAGGGGAAAAGGAGTGACACAAGCAGGGCAGACACCCGGTGTGCCAGTCATGCCATAGGGATTCCTATAGGGCTCAAAAAAACACCAGAGGCAGGGGCCCCCAACCTTGAGATGTCACAGCTCCTGCTGCATGAGTGACTGCCTGTCATCCTCCATGTTGTAGCTCGCAAATCCAGGCCACATGCAAGTGGTCCTTCCAGCTGCACCTCGAAACAGACGCACATGTCAATAGATGAAAAGAATAATCTTTGTATGTCAGGAAAGACTGTAATAAAAAAGCAGATGAGCTTGTACACTTCACAGCCCCTTGAGGAATTTGAATGATGCCCGTCAGAATATCGCACAGATTGTGGTGATTAGAGAGCTGTGACGTCACATGTACACATCATGCAGCAAGTAACAAGAGCAAAAGCTAAACTATTCCAGGTGACACTGCAAAAGTCCCCTTTGAAAAGAATAGAAGTATTGAGACTGTGTTTTGTTTTAAGGTTGACACAAGGACAGATGGCCTGTGACTCACATTTCTTCTATCTTTAGAGCACGTTGACTGATCACATTACCTTAACGCAAAGAGAGACTACGCAGGGGAAGTCATTTTCGTGACTGGCGGTGATGAACATGCAACGCGCCTACGAATGCGCTTGCAGTTCTGCACATTCATAGGCTTGACCAATCGCATTTTTAAAACATCCGCACCTGGCTATGCTCACATATTTAGCGGACATCTATTTCTTTTTCTGGAGAGATTGTTATCTTGTTCTGGTGATTTTTTTTTTGTTATTCAGGGGTTCTAAAATTAAAGCCAATCAAAAGTGTTTCCATAGAAACAAAATTTTGTGATGACTATTGCTGTATAGTATACATACATATGTATACACACACAAACATATGTGTGTGTATATATATATATATATATGTATATATATATATGTATATGTATATATATTTGTATCATTGTAAGAACACGACGGATGAAGACTCATCATTCTATTACTTTTTAGGTATGCCAATACAATGTTAAACAACAGAGGCTGGTTTCAAATAAAAAGCAATTTGAACAGTCATTTAAAACCAAACCTTTAATTCTCCCACACAAACAATTTAATCACCTCCACAAAGCCTGTATAATTAGCAGGTTGAGTCTGAGGCATCTCCATTTGCCTTCTAACCAGCTGCCTTTCCTAAAATTACATCTAAGGTTAATAAGGTAGCTAATATAAGGTCAAACAAGATAATGAAAAATGATTTTTGGACCAACACCAGTAACACACATTTTTTGGCAAAAATACATCCTTGGTGAAACATGGGTAAGTTAGGCATTTTACAAATGAATTACTTCATAACAGTACTAATAACTATTCCTGAACACCAGGTGGCAGCACTCCCACTCTTCACTCAGTGAGCTCTTTATTGGGGTGTAAGATTGCAGCACTAAAGAACCATTCACATTTCAGTTGGCAGCATTCAGAAGAAAGAAGAATAATGGCCATAGATTAATCTAAGTAAACAGAGATAAAATGGCCACCTGTAGAACCACTTCAAATATTACAAGACCAAACACAGTGCTCTAAAACTCACTTGCATCTCCCCAAATAGAATTTTTACAGGGCCCAGTTTACAGGTATCTTTGTGATAAAGATTTTGAGTTTATTTTGCTGACTTCAAGCAAGATTTCATACAAACAATGTCTCATTCATACATGCATTTCAGATGCGACTTAACCCATATTTTTAATGCATTAAAGCCTAATGATACCTCCTTAAGGCTGCATTTGATGTATCTTGTCACTTCCTTGAATGACATGGAGTTTATCTAACAGAACTATGATTTCAAAAAATAAAATAAACAATAAATTCTATACAAGAATCTGCACAAATGGCTGAAAATCCATCAGTATAAATATTCATTGACTAGGCTGCTGTTTTGCTCACTCCAGATTCCATTCCATAAGCAAGGGTCTTCTAAGTGTTTTCAAGTGTTCATTCAGGACAGACCTACAGCGATGGTGGGCGGGGGAGGGGCTTTTTATTTTGCCGGCTGGTTTAAGGCAGTTATTCTAGACAAATTACCAGCACTGAGGAATCCTTCAACTCAGATGTCCTGTAAGGGGGAACCTTTAACCCCATGTGTGCCACTAATCCCCCCCCTGGAAGCTACGGGGGCTGAAGCCAAGTCAGAAATAGATGCGCCAGCGTGACTGCGGTGGGTGACCCACGTGGGGCCGCCTGCAGGGGCTCACAGGGGGAGCCCAGGCGAGCTGGGGGTGTCCTGCTGTGCCCCTTCGCTCCTGTATCTGTGCCTGGTGCTGTGCACGCTGGGAGTCAATGCCTGTCCAGTGAGATTTGTAATCTGCTGTTTCTAAGCCCCCCCCCCCCCAATCCATCCTTGACCCATCACTGCCCCCCCACAAGGCTTGCAGACAAGACCGAATGGAGGCTGAAGAGAGGGTCGTGGGGGAGTCATTCAGCCAGTGCCCCCCCTGCCCGTGTCCCGCTGTGTGCCTGGTGTTGGGGGATTTGCCATCTTCTTCCTCCAGAGAGGGACGTGCTGAGTGATGGCCCAGGGGAAATGACCCCCCCACCCCACGCCCAGGCTGCCAGGCAGAGCTGCTGAGAGAGAGAGCAGCTCTGGGCTGTGATCCACACCAGCCATTACCTTCCCTCCAAAAGTACAGTTTTGTAATTAATGACACAGAAGTATCCCAGTGGAACAGTCTTTGATCCACAACTGTCAACACTGAATAAAATTGTCTATAATTTATTGGACATATAGAAATGACAAACAAAAAACATGTGTTTATTAAAATTCAATTTAACAGAGACCAATGTAGTTTAAAAGAAGTTTAAAGAAAAAGCTATGATAAGTCTTATGCTAAAAACAGGGAAGTGTAGTTAAAGAATGTTTCCCCATGACCAACAAGATGATGCATCCCAGGCTAAGCACAGTACTTAACAGGAGATTACACAGCCACACGCTTCCTAGCATGTACTTACAAATCCTGATTTTCAGATCACTGAAATAACAGTGTTTGGACACCCTTCTTCCCCTTTTTGGAAGCCATTACAAAGCCTGATTTAAACAAACAGTCGCTTGCAGCATGTTTAATCCTGGTATTATATTACAAGACTAAATGTTTCCTTTTCTTGGAAAGATTACCAGGGGTGGCAATACAGACAAGTGGCTCTTGTTGTCCTCTGTGTAAATACTGGGTTGAGATGCTGGTGGGATGAGAGAGCTGCCACTCAGAAGGGCAATGGTGATTGGACATACTCTTCTCTAACAAAAAGATGGTCTGGAAGGCTTTTCCCATAGACTCCAGAGTGGCAACAAGCTTTATTTGTTTGCGGTGGGTTCCCACTCTTGCTGCTTATTTGAGTTAGTAAACTTACCTTGAGTCGCTGCTACGGTTTTCTCGACTGCGGATCAAAGGGCACTTGTTTGCTTCCAGCTGCCGGTTCCTCACGGCTGAAGCTCCCATCTTAATGTCTGCCCTTTACAAACCCACCATAAAGTCATTAGCTCCCCATCATCAGCAGCCTTGGACTTTCGTGTCTCTTTCACGGCCGTTTGCGGGCTTTGCAGGCTGATGGGCCCCTTAGGACTGCTCCGAGTCCAGAGGTGTGTCTGGCTCACTGGGTTACGATGCAGCGTTTGCGATTGTTAGGGTACTTTGGTCAGCAGAGTGATGTTACCGTTGGGCCCTTGAGCAGCCCCTGCTCCAGGAACTGGCTGAACCTGCTTTCAGGGTCAAAATAAGAGAAAAAATAACATTGCTTTGGATAAAAGTGTTTGCTAAATATATGTGGGTACTTCTGCTCCAATACTGCTTATGTTCGTACATGGACATTCCCTGCAAGCTCAGCCTAGTCACACTTATTCCATGTCGACTCCTTGAAGGCATGCATGTAAAATCTAAACAAATGTTTGGCACCACTGTGGACTAACTGCTGTCCAAGAATTGAATAAAATCAGTAGGCGATATGATCAAACACCATGCTGTACAAAACAGATGGCTTCATCTGGCATAACTGGGCAGAGAAGGGTTCATCAGATTCAGCTTCAGAATCATCAGCTTACACCTCAGTGAAATGATTTTAATAATATTCCTTGTTAAACTGAACCAAGTATGATGGTTTCAGCTTGAGTCATGCAGTTCCAGACCATTTTCCAGCAGCAGGAGGATAAGACTTAAGCTTAATAAAACCCGTTTATTCATACTCAATTGACATTTTCTTCCCAAGCCACTTTAACATCTCTCAGCATATCGATTTTTACAGTTGGATGTTTGTTCCTAAATCGTACTGAGCTCAGGGCTGCAACAGACCACTTACTGTCTGAGAAACAAAGAAAATCCACTCTTCAGTTATTAGGGAATATGATGTACCATCATGTTTACTTCACATTTCACCAGTCAGTCTTGCAACATCAGAATGATGCAACATCAAAAGAGGTCAATATAAAGCTAAAATTCAAAGGGACTTAAGTCACAGAAGCTGACTGAGTGTGAATTGTGGATGTCATATATAGGGTCTCTCCTTTCTGCACTGGACACTCTCTGCAGTACAGAGTTAACTTTAACTTCCCCACTGGCAAAGTGTGTATTTATAGAGCTACAAGCCTGAAAAGATGACATACCGTGGACTGTGACGAGCCCCACTGGCATCTCCTTTGGTATTTTTAGACCACAGTCCAGCCTTACAGTTACAGTCCAGCCTGCACACAAGACTACTTTCAGGTTTACAGGGAAATTTAGGGTGACACTGTTATTTTCTCAGATGAAGTAGCTCATTTTACCCTGTAATCCCAGATCACTGTAAGCCCAGGTCACTGTAATCCCAGATCACTGTAAGCCCAGGTCACTGTCATGCTTATCAAGGGACAAACTAATTACTGATTTCCATTGTTTAGCAGTAGTGTCATCTGTCTACAATGAGATCCAAAGCTGTTGTGCTGCTCTTTATTAACCTGTATGACGAATGACACATTGAAAAAGACATTGTCAATATACCATACGTGCATGTTTGCATATAAGGAGCACTGGAGCAAAAAGCCTGTGACCATTCTACTCAGATGGACAATATAACATCAATTTAGTGTTTACAGAACAATCAACTGTTTACAGAACAGTACAAAACAATTTACTGTCTACAGAAGTTACTATATCATAGTGACAATCATCTTCCTGCCAGATTAATTCGGAACAACTCCATAAGATTGGGCCTGTGAAATGAGGGCAGCTTCTCGGAGCTGCGGAGACGCCCGCAGACACAGGTATTTGGAAAGCATTGGTGAAGTTCTTGTAGGATCATTTACAATCTTCGACCCCCCCTCCCCAACAACTTACTTATCTGTGAGTGACAACACTGCCTGGTTCAGTGAAATAATGTAAGCCGCTGGTGACGGACTGAATTGTTCAAACCGCATGTGTTTATCTTGCAGCCCTCTAAGTGTTAGTCTGACCCGATGGCTTTGATAACATGGTTGTTGCTACCGCTGACCATATCCAAATACCAATAGGTCATGACCTTGACGAGATTCAGGGAGAGACTCTGGGTATGGATCACAATCACTGACCGCCCCCACCAGCTTCTCATCCCCCCACAAGTCTACCCACGACAAGGGTGACAAAGTAAGGGAACAAGAAAGCCAAGACCAAAGTAGAAGGGACAAAAAAACAGAAGAAACAAATAACAGTGAATGCAAAGTAGTCAATGGCTTTTTGACTCCTGGCATGCTTTGAGGAGTATATGGACTGTGACTTCTAGGTCCTGTTTGCACAAAAGGGATGCGCCCTTGAAAAGGCCCTGAGCTGACAGCTTTTTCTCGCTCTGTGTGGCACGGGCCAGGTTTGAGGCACTCATTTCACTGGGCCATGACGGCGGGGAGAAGAGTTACACTTTGAAAACACACAGGGCCCACGCCTGATGCCTTTGTTCTCCCCGCGGTCCACTGTTCTTGCTCTGTGCAGGGGAACAATGAAGGTGCCGTCGTCGGATTGGCTGTACCCAAATCCAATGGCAAACAGTCGCTGGTGCAGAACTAATCTGTGAAGAGGTCTTCCTGCATGACAAGCACCCCCCCCCCAACCCTCTCGCTGCCTCCCCAACCCAAGAAAAAACTCATGTTTGATTGGGAATAACAAAAAGCAACCAGCTTTAAGTGACGCTTCGTTTTTTTCCACATTAGTTTAAAGGCCTCCGCTTGGGCCATTCCTACTTATTTGATGTGGCAGCAATTAGTGAGGGACTTTTGTGCTCTCTGAAGACGAAACGGCCCACTTCGATAATCACGTTTATGCTCTGAATGGAAACAAAAAGCCAAAAGGACGGATAACATGGCTACATCAAACGCTGTGCTGGTTGCGCTTGTAACTTCGACAGCTCCCTGGTCTTTTATGCGAACGAAGTGTTACTTTTCCCATGAGAAACTTGCAAGGGCCAAGTGACATCATAGGGCACCCAGCGCCCACCTCCAGACATCAGACTGTCTATTTATGTGGGTACCTAAGTCCGCCATGGTCCGCCGCTTTGATTTCTTTGAAGGCCTCATTGAGCAATAATAGCAATTAGGATTCTTTTAAATGAGCACTGGTGTCCATCTGTCCCGTATGGTGTGTTTGTTCTAGATAACCCAACTCCTAATAACATGAGCTACAAGATGAAAGAGTTTCCTTTCAGCCATTTATGTAACTGTCCCTCCCCATCACACAACAACTTATTGTGCTGCTAATAAAATATTGTAACACTGGACAATGTTTCATTTAAGGGATTACTTGCATCTGCACTTAAAACAGATGGTGTTCAAGGTTGTGCTAGATACATTTGGAGAAGATCATCTGCCTTTGAACAGCAGTAATACATGCTGGTGCCACACTCGTTTGAAATGTATTGTTTTCACCAGGTGTTTAAAATGAATAACGGTTCTGTAAGTAATATGTCAATTTTAAGTTTTTCTTAACTTCATCCAGCTATGCCATAGCCTAGCTCTCCACATGAACCCCTCAAAATTTCACCTCAATTCCCCAAGAAATAATTGCAATACTTGGAGACAGGACTGCGGCACAAATGTTTGTGTGTAAGAAAAAAAACACTGATTTGGAAAAGGATCAAGGGATAGCCCACCTATCACATAATGGAAAGCCTCTGGGGCTATCAGAGTCTCCATATTCACCGCACATGGTTGTATTCTGAAGTGTGCAGTCCCTAACCACTGTGTGTTGTGCTAATTGTATGGCTGCCTTGTTTATTGTGTGTGTACGACGCAATTGCTGGTGATTAAGAGACTACAACTGTTGACATAAACTGAAAATGATATGGTCTGTTTGTCTATAAAAACATTATCATAATTATGTGGACTCTCTCCCTCATGTTTCTTGCTTTCATTTAGAGGTTTGCATAAGTAATCTGATTAGTACCCAGAGACGCTTCACAAATGTTCTGTTTCTGGTGGCTGCCTGCTCCCCTCTGGGGTGTTTTCGGCCATCTTTGGGGCCAGACGGCAGCACATTAAAGGTAAATGTACTCCGAGGATGTGGTGCAGTGACAGTGTATTGCTCACCAAGGGCTTTCCCTCATCTTTCGTAGTCTCATCCTCCCAGTTTTCCTAACTGAAGTATATATTTTGAAAATGTTAGATCAGGACTTCCTTAACTTCGCCAGAAAAGAAAAGAAACTTTTATCTATTGCAGCCCCTACTCTGTATGTGTGGAGGTTACATCGGGTTCTCCTCGGGTCACATAGGCACCCTCTGGGTTCTCCCGGTTCCCCTCACAGGACAAAGACATGCAATCCAAAGCTAGAGCCAATGCATGTCTCAGAATGCCCCAGTGTGTATGACAGGTGTATTAGTGTGTGCGTTTATCTGCCCTGCAATAGACTGGCATCCCATTCAGTATGAACCCCGCCTTGTGCCCCCTGCTGCCTGGGACAGACTCTAAGCCTTACCGGTGACCCTGAGCAAGATAAGGGTTTAGGAAATGGGTAAATGGATGGATGATCTATTATATATATTTTTTCTTTTGTTCCATTACACAGAACTATTCATAATTTTCTAATGGGAAAATGGAAATAGCAAATTCTGAATTTTAGCACTTTAGTACTGAAATTTTCTACATACTACATAAAAATATCTACATAAAAACAATTGCAGTTCAGATATTGAGTTAGACTCCTATCAGTGATTTTCAGTTGGTTTCCCTGAGCATCAGATATCTTTCTAATTCATTCTAGCTGATTCTGTCTTTTAGTACCAGCGGACAAGGTTCTAAAAGAAAAGCAGGCAGCCAGTCATGTGGCAGTGACTGTAACTGCTGCTTTTCTGTCTAGAAGACTTAGCTCAACTACTAAAATTCCACAGCCCACCACAAAACACTGAAAATGACGAGATGGCTATGTTTTTCCGTTTTAGGTGATTGTTTCCTCTCCTTTTACAACACTCTGGCCTACCACAATTATGGCAGTAGGTCTGGAGCAGTTATTTTTCCATGAACCACAGGTTATTCAATCCAGCACACATTTTCACCGGTTCAGTTTATGTGCAGGTTACCTCATGGTGTATTTTGAACATTATTAATTTATGCATGAGCGGCTAAGGTTTGCTGCATTCTACCATGCTATGGTTTCTAAGGTATGAGGCAAGAGTATTATTGATCAAAACTGTAAGAAATAAGCTTTGCACACATGTATGCACACATATGCATCATAGCGCACAGTTAAAGCATCGAAAATATTCTCTTTAATTCCATTTATTCTGCACGTATGTTAGATGTGTATATTGCAGTTTGTTAATGCTTTAATATTTCCTGAAGAATTCTGTCTAGTAGACATGTTTCATTTCAGGTTTGGTTTAGGCTGAAAATATGATGGCATTGTTTCCGGGAAGGTCCCGTATTGTGCTGAGGCGTCACTCTAACTTATGTCCTGTAACTGCTTCATTACATTTTCAGCAGGCTACCATGGACACTGAAATGGCAAGAGTAGTTATTGTCCAGTCAGAAATGCATTCTTACATGTTTACTAGTTACTACCTTCCCTAGAAGCACCACCCTACCCCCTCCCATCCATCTGGTTGAAGAAATGTGTGAAATTTCAGCCATAACCACCTGGACCTTCTCTAGACAAACTCTATAAATAGCACCCATTCAAACACTGCAGGGAAATGGCAAATTAGTGAAAACTTCCTTAGCTGATCAATAAAGTGTTGCCCATTGTTGTTTTACAGTCAGAAGGAGGGGGTGATAGTGGTGGACACCTCCTTGTTGCCCCCAGGGACAGACCTTTGACACTTCCATTGACGGGGAGCCCGACTGGGACTTCCTTCGGGGACATTGAAGACAGCAATTTGCCACCTCATTATCAGCTGGATTCACATGGACGGTTTAGGGGAGGGTCTGACACATCAAGGTCTGCAGACCGGGTCTGGCCTTGGACAGACACACTGCCAGGAGGAAGCTCTGCTGCCTGACAAAGAGCTGGAGAAGCCGCTTTTTAAACATCATATTATATTGCATTGAGTTATTTTCGGGAGTTGCAGGTTACTTTAAAATGTATGATGAATTTTGAGATTGATTTAATGTGTGAATAAAAACATGGTTTGTGGTGTGCAGGATAAGCATTCTGATGTTCTTTATTTTTCTACAAAAAATGCTATTTAACTAAAATACTGTAGAGGACAGTGTGGAGCAAAAGCCACAAAATATCACTTAAAAACCTAACCGCACAACTGGGTTTTCAGAAGAAACTGAAATAGCTGTTAAAGAACAAGGTTGTAACCAGTGTGCTGTCTTTATACCAAGTAACATATAAATCTAGAACCTTTATGGGAACACTACATTGGTTCAATACAAGCCAATTCAATGCTTGGATATTGCTCAAATATTTGTTTTCAATTTTGCTATATAAAGCAAAAATTAGACACCGCCAGTAATGATGATTAACTGTCTACCTACACAGGCTAACAGGCTGGAAGACAAGAAGTAACTTTATCACATGACGGACACTTAGCTATAGCTCTGTGTGATGGGCAGGTCAGCTGTGAGTCTAAGTTGTATGCTGGGAATTTATAATGTACAGAAAACCTGTCTGTACCACACAGAACCACCTTTCACACATCCTGGGAACAGCTGGGGTTCCCCGCCACCAAACATCTACCTGGAGTAACTGTGAAATATTATTTGTTCAGGTTTTCTGTACTTATTTATTAATTACTATTATGCTCCTACAGCTGTCTGGAGGTAGGCAGGAAAGTAATATTAATAGTTCTGCTTTGCATTTTCTCTCAAAGCCTGAAGTCCCTGTTTTAAAAATGACAATATAAATTATTAATATGTAAAAGTATATTAAAAGAAAAGAAACATATTAAACAATAATGACTAAAGCATTATGATTTATCAAGTCTTAGACTCATATAGGACTGCTTGAAAAAAAAATAGTGCGACGTGAAGCAATTCATGGACATGTGTTCAGCATAACAGTGTATGTTACATATCCCAGCATGCCTGTCATCTGGTACTGTCTGCATTATTTTTATGTGAAAGTAACCATGCATTTGCATGGCAAAGGGTCAGACCGTGAGAGGACCACAGGATATCACCGTACAGGAATGAAAAACAGACAACTGTTACTAATTACTGGCCATTGTCCAGGGCCGTCGGGCAACAAAGGGCAAGAGAAGGTGGAGCAAGGGCCCAGTGGAGAGCGCAGCTCCGTGTGCTGAGTGTGAGCGGCGAGGGCACTCGACATGAACCAGGGCCCGTTATGGAGCAGCCTGGAGCTGGAGTGCAGGAGAGGATGCTGGACGACCTAGAGGAATGCAGAGCTCGGTCAATGAAAAGTCTTTCCTCACAGCATTCAAATTCTAATTGCACCTCATGTCAGTCTCAAATTTCGTTTTTAGTTTGGAATTGAAGAGTTTTTTTCAGGAGATTAAAAAATGCACATAAACACACACACACACACACACACACGCGCGTGCACGTTGGGTAAACATATCTTTATGGGGACCACTCATTCATTTCTATGGCAAAAATGCTAACGCTAACTATGACAAACTTAACCCCTACACAGCCCTAACCATAACCATAAGTAACCAAGCAAAATACAAGAGTTTTTGCATTTTTTGTTTAAATTGAGTTTTCATTTATAGGGACCAGGAAATTGGTCCCCATAAGGGAAAAAAACGGGTATTCATCACGTACAGGCACAGGCAAAGTACACCCGCTCTCTCTCTCTCTCTCTCTCTCTCACACACACACACACACACACACACACACACACACA
>JAODJW010003374.1:0-13627 GCA_026777045.1 Hyperopisus bebe | reverse complement strand
ATCTTGAAACAGCCAGTGTGTAAGTTGCATCCCTTGATACCATTAAAAGTTAACACAGATGAAGATGAGAAAAAAAAAGTTTTGGATGTATAATTGACAAGTGTTTGTGCTCACATAACCGCAACTAATAACACCGGTAGGCCTTTCCCTGTGTACCAGAGGCTATGCTTAGCACAACATACTAAGTTTATGGCAAGTAGTGGTAAATGGCAATATAAAGATAGACCAAGAGATTAAACAGTACATATGGAAGAGTGGATGAGTAGTAAAACAACCAGCGTCAGGACAGCATGTTGGAAAATGCCGGCAAATGGCTGCCTGCCCGCTGGTTGGCTGCGTAAGCGTCACAGCTCACCCTGTGACAGCTGTTGTAAGTTGCCCTGAGTAAATTCAACTGGAAGACCATTTTTGTGTGCCTTCAGGCTGCAAAGCAACAAAATGTGAATATTTTGAAGAGGGTGTTTCTTTTCTATGCCCATTGTAAATTCACCCATAAATGACTACTGGGTTATTGAATAGATTTTTTATCATTTCAAGTTTTGTCTTCTCTTAGATTCTCGGATGTTAATTAATAAAATGGAAATGATCAGTCCTTTCAAAATGACATAGAACCTGTCAACCCTAACTTGAAGAATTACACATTAGTTACACAATCTGTGATAAAGAATACTAGAAAACTAGAACAGTGATGCAGAGTTAAAAACTATAATTGTTCATTATCACTCTAGTTCAGTATAACATGAATTTTTGTCCATCTCTGATCAAAAAATCTTTTGGCTTGTGTTGGAAGGACTGCATATGCAAGCCCAGCAGAAATTTACCCTGTATCTCACAATGCTGCTCTGTATCTAAAGCTTGTTTCGTGCACCCCAGTCATATGAATGTCACACTAAGATAGGCATCCATTGCTGAGAAAGCTAGCAATGAGACAAAGGAAAGCTTAGTTGAACAAGAGGCATGATACATGTTGCCAGGCACCAGGATCTATCATGGGAGAGCAATAAGTGATGATACCAACAAGCAGAATCCATTATTCCTACCAGTGCGGATGCACATGTAGGCCATTTACCAGACTAAAGAGAAAGAAAAAGCTAGTCTAGCCTACCATCCCTACATTTTGTGTCAGTTCAGGCCCTAAGAAATAATATACTCTCCGGTGTTGCCAGAGTGAGAGGTTACCTTGGAGACAAAAGAATAAATAAAAGACAGCCACATTAGATTTCCAAGCTTTAAAGAGAGGGGAAAGAGAAGGAAAAAGAAAGTGTCAGGCAAATGTCATACTAGACATTATGATCCTGAAGCTGAAAAACAACAGTCTATCAAGGATGTTTTTCTCATTACAGAATAAATTTTATTAGAATTACAAACATGGTAAATAAAACACATTTTTTATTACTTAAAAAAAAAAAAAACATATGGTCTTTTTTGAAAAGGCAGAAGACCAGGCAGGACATCCAGTTACCAGCAGGAGGCCAGGATGGATGGAAAGGCAACCAGCTCAGGGACTGGAACAGAAGCTGGAGTAAACTGGCATACATTTGACTTAAAGCAGTATAAAGAAGCACAAACAAATACACAAGCAGTGCAGTGTTCATTAGTTAATTACAATGACAGAGGGAAGAACAGCAGAATTTAGAACGGTTTAGGAACAAGACCCTTTAGCACCTCAACTGTTCCTGTTATAAGCTTAATCTCAAAAAAACTCTTATTTTGTATAAGATATAGAATAAACCCAAGGAAGGTAAATATTAGTATGTCGAAAAACTCTCTATTTTGTGATACTTATTCATAAAACCACTGTTACAGTAAATAAACTCTTTCAATTAAGTTTATTTATATATAGCACCTTTCAGAAGAGTTGCCCCAAGGTGCTTTACATGGGTGTGTTGTGATATATCATATAATACAGACAGAATAATACAAAAACAGAGAAAAGGAAAGAAACAAATGAAATTAAGAAAGCCAGATGACAGAGGAGAGGAATCAAGTAGGAAGAGAAAAACCTCAGGGAGTCCAAAGTCAACTGGCTGCCCAACCCGCCAGGGCAGGCTAACTGTAGCAAACCAATGGCAAGAAGGAAGCAGATCCCTGGATGCGGGAGACCATCATGTTTTGAGCTGAAAGCAAACAAAGCCAGAACAGGAAACAAGAATCGTAGTTGGGTTGAAAGCCAGAAGTCGGGAGCCGGGTGAGTCAGTCCAACTGAGATGCATGGGACGAGGAGATGGCGGGGAAACGTGGTCGGCGGAGACGGGACAGGTAAGCCGAGGCAGGTAGGAGAGGGCAGGCATGCAGGCGAGACAAGCAGGTGAGATGCAGCAGGCAGGGAAAACGGAGAGACAAGAGATTGTTTGGTAAAGTTCTGATATATTGGCAACAATACTTCGCGTAGCTGGTTGCGTCTGATCTGCTTCAGTAGCAGATCTAATCAGAGTAGATCGTCGCCTGCTGCTTTGTCCTGCCCGAGTGGGCATGACAGAACCCCCCCCCCCCTCCTGGGGGCTGTGGGAGCCAGCATGGACAACCTTGAGGTCAGGCAGCTGGCTTGGAAGGATTAGCGTGGTGGAAGGCATTGACCAGGTCCGGGTACAGGACGTCCGTCACTAGTACCCAGGAGCGTTCTTCCGGTCTGAACCCCTCCCAGTCCATGAGGTATTGTACAACTCCAACACGGCGTTCAGAATCCAGGAGGGCACAGACCCGGAACACCTCTGTTATGCTCCAGTCTAGGGTTGGAGCCTAACAGTGTGGAAGGGAAGGAGGAATGGGGAAGGACAAGACAACCAGGGGCTAGAAGAAGGGAACACAAAGGGAATCCTTTTTTATAGTTTTTTTTATAGGTTTTCACAGACACTTCACAAACGAAACAAAAATGCCTAAGCCTAAGCTACCTAACCAAACAGTACCCCACGAGACGAATAAAAAAAAAGCCAGTCACCCTTACACGCACCTAGTTAATAACATGCAATCCACAGCCAAAGCTTCCACATACATCTTGTGATGTCTCTCTTCTTCGTCATTCCGTAATGACTGCAGCCTTTAGCCAGGAGGTTGTGTCGTCAGATGGTTACCAGCACTCACTGGGTGTTTTGACCCTTAACCATAACACCCTCCTGCTGGCGGGTCAGCAGTGGTGGCCAGCCACTACTCACTCCCTCCTGGCTGCCAGCTTACCTCCTCCCTCCTACTCCATATCCAACAGGAGGCTCTCTCTGCCGCCTCCCCCAGTCTTCGTACAGCCTTCTTCCTCTCGCTTCCTGTCAGTCCCACTGCTGTCAGCAACTTCCAGGCTGATTGGGCTGGGAAACCTCTACACCCTACCTCAATCGGTTATAACCATGTCTGCCATCCTTTGTCCCTGCAGCCCTGCACCAGGTCTCTATAGCGCTCAGATTTCCTCCCATGGCAAAGTGAGCTCCACAATGATGATCTTTTTCCCTTTAGTGGAGAACAGGACTGCGTCTGGTCGTAAGGTTGTGTGAATGACATCCGGGAACTGAAGCCTTCTCTTCAGGTCTACCCTTAGCTCCCAAGCTTGTGTTGACTGCAGAACACTTGCCCTGATGTTAGTGGCCCTTGATGTCTTTGAACTGGAGATTTCCTTCTGCTTGGGCCAATGCTGTAGAGGCCTCCCGCTTCCATCCTGATCTAGTCTTTACCCCTGCTTCCCGGACCTTATAGTCTCTCGAGTCCCTGAGGGTCATGGGGACCCTACACTTTGCCATCCTGAATTCCTCAACAAGGGATGACAGAGGTAGTTGTAGCTGCACAGACCTGATGTATAGCCCAACTGACATGAAGCTTGGAGGGACTCCAAGCCACCACCTGAGGTGCTTGTTGATCTTTCGCTCCACTCCTTCCACTGCTGTTAATGAAACTTCATACACTGTAATCAGCCACATCAATCTGGGTAGCAGGCCTTGTTGGTACAGCCATGTCTTAAACTTCCCAGGGAGTTTGGATTTCTCGATGTTCTTCAGCCATCCTTCCACTTGCTTCTCAGTGCTGTGGATGTTATTTCTGTCTTTCAGTGACTCATCATACCACTTGCCCAGATACTTAATAGGGTTATCCTTGATGGATGGAATGACCTCACCTTGTATGAGCAGATTAAACCTGTCTGTGATGTTGCCTTTCCTGATAATCATGCTCCTTGACTTTCTTGGCTTGAATGTCATCTTGGCCCAGGTTGCCACCTCATCAAGCTTAGTTAGAACCCATCTTGCCTGCACATGGGAGGATGTAGTGATTGTAAGATCATCCATGAAGCCCCTTATCATCGGTTGTCGTGCGCCAGAGTCCATAGTTGGACCTCTGGTTACCTTCTCCACTGCTGTAATGATAAGGTTCATACCCATGATAAACAGGATGGGTGAGACTGTACATCCAGTGACAATCCCTTTCTTGAGGTGCTGCCACTGTGTGATGTAGTCTCTGGTCTTAAAACAAAGCTTGATCCCTCCTAAGTATGTGCAGATCAACCCCTTGATATGGTCTGGGATGTGGTAGTGCTTCAAAGCTGTTCTAATTAGATCGTGGGGAATGGATCCGAAGGCATTCGCCAGGTCTAGCCAGACTACAGTCAGGTTGCCTTTCTTCGACCTGGCTTCATGGATCATCTGGTTCAGGACACCTGTATGTTCCATGCATCCTGAGAAACCCGGGATCCCTCCCTTTTGGATAGAGGTGTTCAGATATCCATTTCCGATCATGTTATGTAGTCAATCTTTTTGCCAGCACTGAGAAGAAGATTTTACATTCAACGCTGAGTAGAGAGATTGTTCGAAATTGGCTAATGCTCGCTGAAGCTTCCTCTTTAGGGACAAAGCATCCTTCTGCCCTCTGCCAGTGTAGTGGTATGGCACCTTTTTTCCAGATTCTACGTAACAGCTTCCATAGCCGCCGGAGGAGCTTTGGGCATTTCTTATACACCTTCTAAGGTATACCACTGGGACCTGGGGCTGAAGCAGCTTGTGCCTTTTTAACCACTTCCTGTACTTCCTTCCAGGTCGGTTCATTGATGTCGAGCATGATGCTGGGTGGTTCAGCCCTGCCAATTTTTGGATTTTCACCCAAGGGTAAGCTGTTATCAGGATCACTATGCGTCTCCTTGAGGAAAGCCTCCACATTCTCTTTAGGACAACTCAGACTCCCAGATTTTGTTTCTCCCAGTATGGTCCTGGTGAAGTTATAAGGGTCCTTAATGAACTGGACCCTTCTTTTCTCCTTTTCCTTGCTCAGTTTCCTTGTCCTTTCTGCCCTTCTTAGTCTGGTGAGGTGCTCCCAAAGGCTGCTTGTGAGCTCCTTTAGCCCTTCTCTCTCCTCTGAATTGCTTGTTTTATACCTTCTCTTAAGGCTCTTGATCTCTTTCCTCAGGTTACGGATCTCCCATTCTCGCCTGTTTGATTGTTTTGTTGTCTTGGTGTTGTCCTTTCTCTCGATTACTCCAAATCTCTCTTTCCCTAGGTTGTACGTGATCTCAGTGAGAGAATTCACCTTCCGCTCTGCTGTTCCCGCTAGCGTAACTTCGAGGACTCTGTATAAGTCCTCGTCGAAGTTCCCCCACTCCTTTGCGTCAGACATTTTAGGGTAATTAATCCTCTTCTTTAGGGGTTCGGTCTGTGGTGTGGCATCAGTGAAGATACTCCTGTGGGTTATAGGTGACGAAGGTGCCAAGAAATCTCCAGTACTGTGGGGTGCCTCCTGACTGGGGTTTTCTTGCGTCTCACCGGACGTTAAGTCTGTGCGCTGCACCTGTGCCTTCTCTTTCCCACACTTTACCTTAGCCTGGTGTATCTTAAGGCCCTTTAAGTTTTTGCAGACCTTACCGCAGGAGCATTTAACTTCTAGTGCCTTTCCAGTTAAGGTGGTTTGGGTGAGCCTTCTCTGTGTCCTTGTTCCTGTCCTGGCCAAAACCGTTGTGTCCGTCCCATTGAGTCTCTCATCCTCCCCCCGTCTTGGGAGACTGTGGGGGTATTGCTCATATGTAGGTTCTGCAGCTTGCTTGGTGCCCTCTCACGAATGCTGTGAATGGGGTTGCTGGCCCCACACACCCACGCCAGACTTTCCTGGAGGTCAGCTGTCTCTCCAGCGTCACCAATCTTCCTTGGTTGCCATCCAGTCTTTCCTGGAAGTCACTGGGTGTCCAGAAATTCAGTGTCTACATACATCTTGTGATGCCTCTCTTCTTCGTCATTCCGTAATGACTGCAGACTTTAGCCAGGAGGTTGTGTCATCAGATGGTTACCAGCACTCACTGGGTGTTTCGATCCTTAACCATAACGCCCTCCCGCTGGCGGGTCAGCAGTGGTAGCCAGCCACTACTCACTCCCTCCTGGCTGCCAGCTTACCTCCTCCCTCCTACTCCATATCCAACAGGAGGCTCTCTCTGCCGCCTCCCCCAGTCTTCGTACAGCCTTCTTCCTCTCGCTTCCTGTCAGTCCCACTGCTGTCAGCAACTTCCAGGCTGATTGGGCTGGGAAACCTCTACACCCTACCTCAATCGGGTATAACCATGTCTGCCATCCTTTGTCCCTGCAGTCCTGCACCAGGTCTCTATAGTGCTTAGATTTCCTCTCGAATGCCTCTTCACATCCCTCGTCCCATGGCACAGTGAGCTCCACAATGATGATCTTTTTCCCTTTAGTGGAGAACAGGACTGTGTCTGGTCATAAGGTTGTATGAATGACATCCGGGAACTGGAGTCTTCTCTTCAGGTCTACCCTTAGCTCCCACGCTTGTGCTGACTGCAGAACACTTGCCCTGATGTTAGTAGCCCTTGATGGCTTTGCTCCCTCCTTGACAAATGTCAATGGTATCCACAGGAGTGTCAAAGAGGCAAAGTTGAAATACAGTGGTAGATCAAAACGAAGCAAGCAGCCAAAAACCAGGGCCAAGGTTCAAGCTGGGACGAGGCGAGAATCGAAAATCAGGAACAAAACTGTCATACACGAAAGCGATAATACAAAGGCAAAGCGAAGAAAAAGCAAGTTAACAGGCAAGAAGTGAGCAGTGAGCAGCTGAACTGACAAAGCAGTGGCCGTTTCTGTTAGCAAACTGGAAACCAGAAACTGCTCCGAAGGCGAGGGAAGTGGGGCCAGGTCCAGAAGGCGGAGTTGAAGGAGTGGCTGATGAAAGCGACAGGGAAAGACATACAGAGAACATGTAGGGCATCCTCCTGAACTTATAGCACGTAACACTTACAGCACATACCCGAAACTTAAGGCAAGTAACACCCCCAAGTCACCCGGCAAAGGTAGAGGAGACGATATAGCCACAATATCTGGTGGGTGAACCGGGCTGTATTGCATTGGTTTCAAGAGGGAGATGTGGAACGTGGGGCAGATACGGTACATACGTGGGAGTTGCAGGCGAAAGGTTTTGGGTCCCATTTGTCAGATGATCTTGAATGGCCCAAGGTAACAAGCAAACAACTTCCGACACCTGGGGAGCTTGAGGTTGCAAGTGGAGAGCCATACACACTGTCCGACTCTGTAGGCGGGAGCAGAACGCCAATGTCTGTCTGCGTCAGCCTTCTGCTTTCGCACCTGATGGGAAAGAGTGAGTTGCGCGTAGCGGCAGACATCCTTGCAGTCTCCATGCCAGGCCTCGACCTGGGGTACGTCGCTGGCTGGGGCATCCCATGGGAAGAGGGGTAGTTGATACGCTAGAACACATTGATAGGGAGAGAGGCTTGTGATGGGATTGATTCATGTGTTGAGAGCATACTCAGCTAAACTAAGTGCCTGGCCCATTTAGCTGGTTTCCCTTTGCACAGGAGTCACAAGGCCTATGAATCTTCTTGGTTAATCCATTCAGCCATCCCATTAGACTGAGGATAGTACGTCGAGGTCAGGCTGAGCATGATGTTGAGCTTCTTACAGAAGGCTCGAAAGACTGGAGTCCACAATATGCCTCCCACATCTGACACGATGTCCTCCGGGATGCCATAATAGCGGAAGACCCAAGTTACAAGATCTGCCAGGCTGGAGGCTGTTGGGAGCTTAGGGAGAGTAAGCAAACGGCACATCTTGGAGAACCTGCCCCCCACCATCAGAATTACCGTATTACCGTTGGACAGGGGTAGGTCCGTAATGAAATCCATTTCCAAATGCGACCAGGGGCAAGACAGGACCGGCAAGGGCTGAAGCAGTCCAGCGGGTGGTTAGTGAGACAACTTTAGCTGCGCACATTAGGGACAGGAACCCACATACTCCTCCACCGCCCTCCTCCATCCTGGCCACCAATATCATCGAGCAACTAACTGCAGTGTAGCAGAGATCCCCGGGTGTCCTGTGCTTTTGGACGTGTGTACCCAGCGGACAATGGCAGAGCGGTATTCGAGGGGTACATAAAGTCTGCCCCGGGGACATCCTGCTGGGGGAATGCTGCATTCGTTCGCCACCCGGAGGGTCTCGTCGAGTGACCAGGTTATTGTGGCTACAAAGCAAGTAAGTGCCAGGATGGTGGTCGACTTGTCCTCAGCCTCCGGTGGGTCAAACTGTCGGGAGAGGGTGTCAGCTTTGGTGTCGAGCTCCCTCCAGCCAGTGCCTCCACTCCTCCAGGGCGAGTTTTATGGCTAGGAGTTCCCGATCTCCGACGTCATAATTGTGTTCTGTGGGTGAAAATTTCCTGGAAAAGAAGGCACATAAGTGACGATGACTGCTTACCAGGTCTCTTTGAATAATAATGGTTCCAACTCCTGTTTCAGAGGTGTCCACCTCCACCTTGAAGGGGAGCCCCGGCCATGGTTGCTGGAGAACTGGAGTGGAACAGAAGGAACGTTTCCAGTTTTCAAAGGTGGTTCCTGCCTCCAGAATCCACTGGAGACAAGGTTTGCCTCCACACATGAGGGAGGTGAGAGGGGCCGCCACCTGTCTGAAGTTCCTAATGAACCTATGGTAGAAGTTAGGAAACCCCAGGAACCGCTGGAGCTCCTTTGTGGTTTGTAGCTGGGGCCACTCCTTGATGGCAGTAATCTTCCTCTCCTCCATCACGACAACTCCTGGCTGGAGGTGATAACCCAGGAACCTCACCTGGGTCTGGTGAAACTCACGCTTCTCACTCTTTACATACAAGTGGTGTTCACATAACCTTTATAAGACCTGACAAACGTGTTTAATATGCTTGGGCAAGGTAGGGGAATAAATTAGAATGTCATCTATGTAGACAAATATGAACTGGTTGATCATATCCTTAAACACAGCATACATAAATACTTGAAAAAAGGACGGGCTGTTGACTAGACTATATGGCATAACCAGATATTCATACTAACCTGTATTAGTGATAGAAGAGGTCTTCCATTCATCTCCTCGTCAAATCCGGACCAGATTGTAGGTGCTCCACAGGTCCAACTTTGTAAACATGGTCACCTCACGATGTTGCTCCAATGCTGATGGAATCAGTGGCAGAGGAACTCGGCATTTCACCATGATGGCATTAAGAGCCCAGTAATCGATACACGGGCGTAGGCCTCCACCCTCTTCTTCACAAAGAACACCGAGGTTATGGGAAAAGTCGAAGAGCGAATGACACCTTGTTGCAGGGCGTCTCGGATATAGGTGTCCATCACTTCCTCCTCAAGCAGGGATAAGGGGTAGAGACGACCCTTGGGAAGAGGTGCCCCCTCTAGGAGGTTGATGGCACAGTCACAATCCCGATGGGGAAGAAGCTGGAAGGAAAGAGACTTACTAAATAGGTCAACAAAGTCCGCATATTCGGCCAGGATCATAGCAAAATCTTCAGGATCTGGACTCTCGACTAGTGATGCTTTGCAAGTTAGGGTGAGACATTGAGTGAAACAGGTGGGTGACGAGGAGATTCTGCAACCAGGGATGGCCAGGATCAATGGGTCCCTGGTGTGGGGAAGCAGTAGCAGATCTATAGTCTCCCAGTGGAGGACCCCTACCCTCAATGTAAATGGTCCGGTCCAATGAGTTACTTGTCCTCCACGTAGGGGTTCCCTGCTGATGCCCAGGACAGCCACTGGAGTGGGAAGTGCCTGCAGGGGAATTTTTAACTGCCAGGCCAGGGTAAAATCCCTGCTGCTCCAGAATCCAGCAGGGCCCTCATGGATATCTGTTTCCCTCCACAGTGTACAACAGGTGAATTGGACCTGGGACATGAGAGGAAATGCCTATCTTAATGGCTTCCTCCCGACAAGGTGGACGAAGGAGGCAGGTTCACAGAACGTGTCCTAAATCTCTCTGCGGTGGTGAGGGCCGAGCGTCCGAGCTGCATGGGTTCAACGCGATCCCCTGGGGCTGCAGGAGTGGCAGACATGCCATTGGAGTGGGTACGTTGGCGATGGCGTTCCCTCGCGGTATAATCCAGGGTCACGGACAATCGGACGTATTCCTTTAAGGTGTGTGCCTTGTCATGGGTGGCTAGCTCGTCCTGGAGGTATGGGTTTAAAGCATGGCGATAGATTATTTTCAAGCAATCCTCTGGCCAGCGCAGCCCTGCAGCAATGGTGCGGAACTCAAGCGAGAAGTCTGCTGCCGATTTGGAGCCTTTCTTTAGGTTGAACAGTTGTTCGCCCAGGCTTCGTCCAATGGCGGGGTGATTGAACACTTCAGTAAAAGCCTGTTGGAATTCTTATACAGGGTCCAACAGGGGGCTGTTGTCTGTCCACAGGGCAGTTGCCCACTCGTGTACTGTGCCGGTCAACAGAGAGATCACGAAGCGAACGAGAGCCCTTTTGGGTCGGCAGACCCGTTGGCGGGACCTGACAGAAATTTCGCCAAACTGCTTAAATAACTCTGCGAGTTTTTGTCATATACAGATTTAAAAAACACCAGCAGAAACCCTGGATGGTCTACTTTTCAAAAATATATAGGAAAAAACTAAATATATTTTACAGCTTTGTGATATGAATAGAAATAACAAGAGTGACTGACTTAAGCGTCTGCGTCTTGAAGCAGGTCTGATCGCCTTCCCACTTGCAAATCGCGATATTCGCATGATAATAACATGATAATCCGATAGTTAGTATTGGGTAAAGAAATATCTGAATACGCCCATTGTGACCAAAATAAACAACACATGTCTGGGTAGTGTTTACACTGATCGGCTACAATATACCACACAGATACGTCTCTGCCACTGAAGCTTTGCGCCAATGTTGCCATTTTCAGCAGTGAATCTCATACCTGTGCCCATGGCTCAAGCCTGTGTGCCTGTAATCACAAGACCGCCAGTTCAAACCCAGCCTATTTAGAAAATGAATAGCGATCTTCAGCTGAGAGCAGTACTACACGCCCCCGATGCAAGTAAAACAAAGAAAGGTGATATGGTTTGCTTTTTTGCCTATTTAACCTAATTTTAAAAACCTAATACTTCCGACAATGGAAGTTTTGAAGAGAAGACCGATTATGGATTTAGTCAGTGTTGTTTTCATGATTCTACATAATGATTTCAGCAAAATATAAACTGAAATATGCGAAAAAGATACGCGGTCGACGATGGGTTACTAATAGTCACTGCATAATATTTATCGCTTTCTATATTTATATGGTCACAGTTTTTAGTTTTTCATTCCATCTAGCAATAAACTGTGAAAGGGATTTTGTTGTTGCTACTTTTCTTGCGTTTCAAACTGCCTTTCCAAAGTGATGGGTGTGGGGTGCAGTGACATTCCAGACTGATGGGCCATTGACAGTCTGCTAACTACTACAGGTGTGAGGACACCTATCTCATCAATATTCATTGTGCAGGCCACTGACTTTGAGAAAAAGTGTCACTCTAAAGTTCTAACACTTTAGTAATCAAACTACATAAAATTTCAGAATGTCTTTTTCACCTATGTGTAGCCAATCCCTGTGTCTGAAGCTTCAGAGCACAAAGGCCTTGGCTTGAAATGTCTATAATGTGATTTTTTACAATTTCTCAGCATGTCTGAAAATAGGTTTTTGAAAAATATATGTTTAAAGTTGATTTTAACAAAAAATAGAATAATAACATTTTAAGTGGTCTCAGATTATTGGTGCTGAGTTTCTGCTGATGTAACACTTTGGGATAAATGTTTTTTAGATAGGTGAAATATTTTAAAATGTCAAGGCATGTCAGACTACCCTGAAGGTGGCTGAGTGGCCTCAGACTCCAAAGAGTTAAACAGGCTATTATCAAGGCGATATTCCAATGGAAGAGACAGGTAATTTCTGGAATAGGCATAATGGAATAGACAGGTAATTTCTGCCAGAAGAAAGTTGAACAGAACTGGCCCTAAGACACAGCCTTGCTTCACCCCCTTTTACCTGAAAGGGCTCTGATTGGAGTCCCTCCATGAGAACTCTAGCTTGCATTCCATCGTGCAGTTGCTGCAGGATGGAGAGAAACTTGGGAGGTACTCCAAGTTTATTAAGCTGTTTCCAGAATATCTCACAGTTCACAGTGTCAAAGGCTTTGCTGAGGTCAGTAAAGGCTATGTAGAGGTCTCTTTGCAGCTCTCTACTCTTCTTTAATAGCTGCCAAAAAACAAAGATCATATAAGTAGTAGATCTAGACTTCCGAAAGCCGATCTGCGTTTTAGGGGGAGTACAATCTGAGATGTGTGCTACCAAACGGTTGAGCATGATCTTTGCCAATTCTTTCCCAGCAGTGGAGAGAAGGGAGATTCTTCGGTTGTTACCAGTCTGCTCTGTCCCCCTTCTGCTTATATAGGACCACGATGTTAGCGTCCTTCCAGTGCTGGGGAAGTTTCTCAGATTTCCAGATGCCAGTAATGAGATGGTGCAGACAGCATGTAAGGAGATAACCTCCCTGTTTGAGGACCTCAGCTTTCACTGCTTCATTTTCTTAGGAGCCATGATTACTGTAGCACTAAATGTACTGTAGATAAGGCACACAAAAAAATCACACTGAACACAGCTTTCACACATCAAACTTGATATGGACCTAGGAACAACAGGACACAGGTCATGGTCATTATCACTTGACACTCAGGGCTCAAATGCTAGGAATGGGAGGGCAGACCAGGACAGGGCAGGGACTGGCCCTGACAGAATCCCCCTACCTAAGGTGTACATTCCGGGCACGAGAGGCACTGCTAGGACTGGGACAGGATTTATAGGACTGTAAACAAAGGAAACCCAACAAGACTGGAGAAGGCCCATGAGACTAAGGAAACATGACACTAGACATTACCAAGACCTAGGGAACAGGAAAGATGTATACAGGACATGACCCCAAAAAGGAAACAAGACAGACATGTGAAGAACAAGGTAAGGGTAAACAGAACTGGGAATACAACTCAGACCAAGACTTGGGGACTCAGGTGACATGGACTGACAGAGTGGGGCACATGAATATGGCCCATAGGAACACCACCAAGGGAAAGACATGGAGACCAGGGCTGAGACACAGAGGGGAATTGGTACAGAGACCCAAGGCTAAATAAAGGGCTAGGTCCTACAGGCAGTCCTTGGGGCCTCGGGGGTCGGGACAAAGACCTGGCTGACAAGGATGATCTTGTTGGACTAACAGTCATGTAAAAAAGAAAGTACACCCTCTTTCAATCCTAAAGTACATATCAGGACATAATAAAAATATATACAGTTAGGCCCAAAAATATTTGGACAGTGACACAATTTTCATGATTTGGGCTCTGCATGCTACCACATTGGAT
>JAODJW010003373.1:0-13649 GCA_026777045.1 Hyperopisus bebe | reverse complement strand
AAATTTCTCTTCTGTTCATTGTTCCATCAGCATTTGTAAGCCTTGTCCAAACTCCCAGCCCAGAGTAGCATGGCCAGCGTTTTCGTGGTTTTGTGACATGCGCCCTGTTCCGTATGTCACCATTTAGTCTACTTCGACACAAGGGGGGAATAAAGCAGACACATAAATTAAATTCAAATGCCACAGGATTTGTTTAAAATGCATCAGGACTTGGGATACATTATCTGCCCTGCCATCTTAAACAACAATCAACCAAATAATAAGTCATGCACACATTTTCCCTGATCGGTACAAATATTTCTTACATTGTTTTATATATTTATGTAATATGGAAAAAAAAGTCCTTTTCCTGTCACACAAGAGACCAAGAGGTAAATATTTGCGCGCGTGCCACCAGTTGATGGCGCTGGAGGGTTCACTTAGTAATAAACACCACCACTATTTCCTGCGGGGGATTTACATGCACTGTCTTTCCTTATTTGTCCGTCGTTTTTCCCCGTGTGCAGGCTTATTTAAAAATGCAATCTTTCCATCTACTAATAAACATGCCAAGGTATATTATTTAATGCATGTGGCACCTTATAAACATGCAGCATACGAAATAATAGAACTGCCATACTCACAATGCTAAAATTTTGGCTACCGAATCGTGGGGCTACCATTTACAGGCAGCCTGGCTTGAATCGGAAAAATACCGACGTTTAATGCAACTGCGCAACAAAATTACAGCAACCGTAAGGTGCTAAAGTTCGCCCACCTTCATATTATTCCCCTGTATGTTAAATCGGAAATACAAAAAAACGGAAGAAGAGGAGGAAACAAACGGAGGAAGTCTCGCCACGTCTGAGAAGAATAGCTCACGGCTGTAGAAACACTTTAGGCAGTAAAACGTTTTACCAAGAGTCTCTCGATTTGGAAAGAGAATAAGGTGTCGCTGCACGGCGGTGCCGCTTTTATCCAGCGCTTTCACAGAGGCACCTTCCTACCCAGCACCACACTGCATGTAAACATTTACCACCTGACCAACTGACGTCACGCGCGCTCCCGAGAGTCGCGGAGTTACCGGCACAATTCGCTACATCCAACCGCATTCATCTAACGTATAATTTCACCTCTAAAGAGAAAAAAGAATTCCCCTCAGATCATGACCTTAGTGTGGTGGAGGGGTTTGTGTGCTTTAATTAACAATCCACAGAGCAATGTGTTCTGGAGATTTATCTTCCTGTATAACCTCCCTTACCAAACAGCTTTTTGAAACAAACGAAGATCCAACAGAGAATACTGAAAAATAAAACAGAGTCAGGAATATGCTTATTGGACCTAATCCTGGAGCCAGGCCTGGTTGTGGTGTTTGGGGGGGGACACTTAGTAGCTGGACCATCCATGTAACCCAGCAAGGCTCAGCCTGAAATGGCTATATTGAGCATCTTCCGAGCTCACCACTCATAAGATGAAAAGCAGGGTCAGATACAGTGTCATATGGGCAGCAAACATAAGTAGGTAGGACCCAGACACCCCAACTGTCGGTTCTGGAGATAAACCCTTCAATCGGTAGTAGATCCTTCGCTGGATTTACTCTTGGTAAAAGACCACAGGTGGGTGTTAGGTACTCTTGTCTGCCCAGTAGTTTCAAGAATTGCTTCTATGCAACTGAAAGTTGCAGAAACTTGAGGCTGTGTGTTTTGAACATTATAGTGAAGACAGTGTGCCAAGTGAATTCAGGGACATGAAGTATGAATGGACTATGTTCAAGGATTCTGTTGTTGCAGCGGCCGCATTGGGCTGTGGGCAGAAAGCAGTCATGCCTGTGATGACAGTAATACACTGATGGACACTGGTGGTGAAGGAAGCTGTCAAGCTGAAGAGGGAGGCCTTCAGGGCAATGCTTGCATAAGGCTCTCCTGAGACAGCTAGAAAGGCTGCAGCAAAGGCAGTGACAGAAACAAAAGCTTGTGCGTAGGAGGATTTAAAAAGGCTATGGAGCATTGTGTAGCCCCAAAAGATGTTTTGGCAAACTGTTTAACAAATCAGGTAGGACCTCAGGAGAGAGGTGAGATCTTGCTGAGGCTCTGTTCACTTGGGGTTGGGAAGTGTTGAATTACTTGAGGGATGTTGTCCAGCAGTGCAAAGTACACTGAGGAACTTCTCACACTGATGGAAATGGTGGCTGTACTTACCAGCAGTTAGTATTAGAAACATGTGGTGGACCATAGTCTATGTCTGTTGTTGAAGTTGCTGTAGTGATCAGATGCCTTTATGGTGGAAAGGCTGCAAGTGTGGTTGAAATTACTGGATGTTGTGGGGCTGAAGTGGTTGAGGCACCCCTTCAACATTGCATGGAAGTGGGTAAAGTACCTCAGAACTGGAAAACAGAAGTGATGGTTGACCAGGTGGTGCATTCCAGTTATAGAATAAATACACTTCTTAGCATTCTTGGATAAGCCTATTCCAAAATTTTGGAAAGGAGACTGCTTCATGGTTGAACTACAGATTTAAGAGCAACAATATGGTGGCTATTGAACAGTAGACTAACTCTTCCCAGTTGGCTTGGAAACATCAGGGGACCATGGCATCAGTAAAGGAGGTCTAGTCTGACCTGCTTCATAAGCTGCTACTGCAATCTTCACCAAGAAAAGTGATGTAAAAAAGATAAAGAAAAACACAATTCATTTTCAGATTAGATCGTGTTGGTTTAATCGTGGTGACACATTAGTTAGCACTGTTGCCTCATACCTCTGGGACCATCATTGAGTCTCTACTTTGACTCCCTGTGGGGTTTCCTCCTGGTGCTCTGGTTTCCCCCCACAGTCTGAAAACATGCTGAGGTTGATTGGCAGTACCAGATTGCCCATAGGTGTGCAGGTGTGAGTGTGCCCCATGATATATTGGTCTCCCATCCTGGGTTGTTCTCTACCTCATGCCCACAAGCTCTGGATCCCTCACGACGTAGGATAAGTGCTTACAGAAAATGGATGGTTTAATTATTTCCTTGTTTATGTGCAGAATTTGAAATTAATATAATTGTGGTTGTACTAGGAGACTTCACTGATGCCATCAGAAAATAATATAAAGGAAGAGATGAAAGTTAATCTATAGGCTACACTCCACTTTTGAGAACAGCCTGACTGGTGCCTACAGTGACCACTGCAGAATGCTTCCAGTGATTATATAGAAGTGATATAGAAAACTGACTCCATACAAACACATGGTGCCCTGAGACCCCTGAATGAATTAATCATCAAACAGCTGTGTGTACTTTTATGGCTAAGGTTGCATACATGTTTGATTCTGCCGGTGTTCACTAGCACCTGGGTTGTGGGGACTAAAGCTTGGATTTCATTTACATTTAACAAATTGTGTATTAACTTGGTTGTATTCAGTTAAACTATTTTTGTGTAAATGCTCATTCATGCTGATTTTGAGGTAAAATGGGTGTCACTTATTTTTCGATTTCTGTCATGGGACATATGCATTTCAATTATGCAGCTTTTGCTCTCTCTATTACAAGTTGCTCTTTAAAATGACCCGGTATTTCTGTCCAGCAGGTGTCAGCATTCATTTACAAAATGTAACAACTTTTCAAAGCAATAAAAATATCCAAGATATCTCCATTTCCAAAACGTGGAAAAAGTTCATTTTAAATAAAAAATGTAGTTGTTGAAGGCTTTAGGCCCCCTAAAATGTTCTTTAGCCCCCCCCCACAAATAAGTGTATATTTATTGGCTTAAGTCATTAATAGCTTTTTACATTACATATAAGTTTACCATCCCCCCACCCCAAGTAAAGACTCAGTCCCCTGATCCATTCGTCTCTAACTAACACCCTTGCTGGGTACAATCTTGACACGTTATATTTACATATAATTGGCACAATAACAAATTATTTTATATTTCATTGGTTTATACATACTGTAAAAAACAATATGGAACAAGAACCAACTGAGCTGAAGTTATTGCTGTACCCTGTCCTTCCCATGCTCTGGATAATCTCCACTGTTGTGCTTTTAAAATATAATATATAGATAGTAATTCAATGGTTACAGTGCTTTATTATAACCAGAATTGCAAGTGAAACCTCAGGCAACTCTTGTTTATTAATAAAAAATTCTTGCAGCATAATAAAATGTTCCTTACAATGTATCTCATTTTAGAAATTGCTAAATCACTAAAGTCACTTTGGATAAATGTAGCAACCAAACTGAAAGATTAATTTGCCGTTTGGATTTCTCAAGATTGGCGTGCATGTATTGATCTAATACAACCTCATAAAGGTTGATTACATACCTTACCTGACAATTTGCAGGACCAAGAATTGGCTGATGGGTCTGCAGGGAGGTCTTGTGCAGTGATTGGCAAAGAAACTCTCTCTAGATTAGACCTTTATAGCCTGGAAAAACCATGTCAAGGCTGGAAGAGAGCTGCTGATTAATGCCAAAGCTGCTGCCTGACTAATATGGCCTGGCTTTGGTTTAAATCAATCCCTAGGCTTTACATTCTCAGCCTTTCCATCTAGGGTCAGGTGAGCCTAAAGCCTATCCCAGCAACTACAGGACATGGGACCGTGGACACCCTAGATGGGATGCCAGTCCATCATAGGCCAGTCACATACAGAGAATGTCATACTAAGGTCAATTTAATCTGATTGGTCCCCCCAATCACATGTTTTTAGGCTGCAGAAAGAAGGTGGTGCAAAAATAGGGAGAACATGCCAACTCCTTGCCCAAAGAACAGGCACAGAATTACAACCCCCAACCCTGGAAGACTGAGGCAACAGTGTTACCAACTGAATCACCGCGCCACGGTTAAAGAAATACACTTTTTTCTTATTATTCATAATATTTGGGTTTCTATTTATGCTAACGGTTAATTTGGTAAGGAGTTTAGAACCAGTGCTCTATGCCAGAAACCACAGGTCCTGCTGAGAGTAACTTATATCACTTGAGACTCCCTCCATCTGTCAGCACATGGGATGGTGATCGGCCATCTTACGGCTCCTACCAATCTCCACTTACAACATCAGCACCCAGCAGCCACGTTGAGATGAAAGTAGAGATTCACTTTCTGGTCTTTGTTGTAGGCTGCACCGCCAGCACTCCAAAAAAGAAAAAAAAAAAAAGAAAAAAGTCAGGACTTCATAAAAAACTCAGAAGAACAAAATGGCATCAGAAATTCTTGGATCTCTATGCTTTCTCTTTCTTCCTGTTCCAGAAACACACATGCATGCACAAAAGAGTGACAAAACAAAAAAAAATGTGCTAATGTATGGATGCAGATGAAAGTTATCTTTGTTTCTCACTTATTTTTTATGCAAATGGATATGGGATTAAATATAAGAGCCAGCAGAAGCGCACTGGCTGAGTGCTGGAGCTCGTGCTTTGAAGCTTCCTCAGCTGTCCTGGCTTCAGAGGCTAACAGCTTGTCATCAGTGCCAAGTGCAGGCTCTGAGAAATAAAGGCTGTGAGGTCCACTACAGATGGACAGGCTGTTCTTCTGAGTTTTGAATTCATTGAGAAAAACAGTAGGGGTTTAAAGGCTGTGTGTGTGTGTGTGTGTGTGTGGGGGGGGGGGGGGGGGGGGGGGGGTGTGACCATTGGAGTGTTGATACACAGTTTTCATTTGTCGTCAAGTGCCTGGTTTTCAGTTTTTGAATTATTATGATTCAGCTGGAAAAGTGCAAGTGAAATCTCAAGTTTTCTTTTTTTTTTCAAAGGACAAACAATTCTACAAAATGCTTTATTATAAGCATAAAATGAATTAAACCAGTTATAAATATGAAAAACATTACGCAGTCTTTTTTCAGACTCATGGTAAGCATCTGCTCTAATAACAGAATGACTAATGATGAAAGCCATATGTTATATTTCTTTGGCATCTGGGTCTCCAAGAAATGATGGAGAAATAACACTGGTTCATTATTTCAATAATAATTTATTATTTTCCATAGATAACATTAAAATGAATCATACACACAATTACAGACATCACTTTTTTCAATAACACTGACAAATGTAAACAGCTGCACAGGTACATGAATTCAGAGACTTTACAATCCAGGCAGATTTACAGAGTTCACTTCAAAAAGACCTCAAAAAAATAAAAAATAAAGACCTCAGCAGACAGACACTCAAGGCTTGGCCCGCTTTCTACAAATAACCCCTCTTCTACACAAGAAAATTAAAAAAATAAGCACAGTTCATTATTATTATTTTGGAAGTTTTTGTCATTTGGAAGTACCGTCTTTTCAAATCAATGTCCACATCAGTACTATAAAAAATATTACCAGTAAAAATAGTTATCTTTAAAAATGTGCTAGCAGGACAAACCTTGACTGTAAATGATATCATACTGTATCTGTTTTTTTTATTATTTAGTGCTACATCAACGACAAGAACAACACTGTCATTTAATACATTTTTTTTTTTTTTACAAAGAATTCCACTTGTTTTAAAATAATGCCCTGCCCTTGTTCATAGTCCTTCTATATTCATCATTTGTTTCCTCATATCTTTATCTTACAGTATTTCACCAGTTAATGGAATTTGGTACCTGAATCATCGTAACAAATCACAGTTTCTTTGCGTGTTTTCTCTCCCTAAAGCTATACAGAATCTGCCACCATCTAAGTTGCTACACCTGTTTGTGTTTAAGTTGGCGGCATGTTTCACTATGTATGATTATTTTCATCTTCACCCCCTTTCACAGGGGTCTTGCTATTCACTTTTCACATCCTGAGCAATATGTGAATCCAGTTCCCTTGTGTAAACAAACCCTTTCCTGCAATGAATGGAGTGAGAAAGGCACAAATGATAAAATTACAAGTTTTAAGCTACAGTACCTAGTAGGGAATTTTGGTTATGCAAGCTTAATAGAGTCCGTTTCTACCAAACATGCCTTTCTCCTCTTTGTGCATGTGTTTTATATCTGTCTTAGAAATGATTATTGTTATTATTATTATTACTATTATTATTATTATTATTATTACTTTTTCATTTGAAACTCTGGCCATGTCTATATTTCAAATATCTAAGTACCTTGTTTTTCTCTAAAGCAGTGTGTCCATTTTCTAGCTTTTGTTAAGTGGAGCACATGGTTTGAGTCAAGACACAGTTTGGGCTTTCAGCCTGTATTTTTGGTGCATGTAATTGTAAAGATTCGTTCATTTGACACTTTAATTGCTGGGTAATGGAACCTAATGTTAACATGCATATGGAGCAAAGAACACATGGAATCTTTTAACCCATTTGTAGGAAAACAACATTAAACCCATTCACCAAGGAATAAAGAAACTTAAAGGGATAGAGGCTACATAAAACCAACACTTGCCAACATAGAACCAATGTTTTCCTTTCTTTCTTAAAAAGGGAAATTCAGAATCTCATATGGTCTTCAGTCATTCCTATTCATTCATTATCAAGACACAGGGGTTAGGTCAAAATACTAACAATTAAGGAGGAAACAGGAAAATTAAGAAATTAAGACATGGTGCATAAGTACCATCAGTTTAGAGTGAATAATCTGTAGAAAAATAAATATATGTATTAATAGTATTTTAAGTTATCAGTGATGGACATCGGTAAATGCCACAGACTCCTCATTCTCTGCCCTGAACCCATTTTTTTCCACACAGGGCTTGATTCCATCTGGTTTATCTCAGAGCTCTACAAGGGTTATCGTTGCTTCTGTATTTATTCTAACAAGCATCAGTTATTCATCAGAATATAACTTAAAAGCAAACAGGTTGTGTATGTCTTAACAGAGAAACTGAAGATTCTGTCTGTTGTTGGTTTTAGGGTTAGGCTTAGGGTTAGGACTGAACTCCAGACTTTCAGTCAAAACACTAATATACAATCAGTTACAGTTTGTGACAGGAAAAAAAAAATTATATTTACATTTGTGTAAATACTCATTCTAGCGCAAGGGCTGAGTTCTGTCCGTGAAAGCCAAGGCTATGGCGCCGTTGTTGGTGTACCTCAGGGCCGAATGCCACATTCACTGCCAGAGGATCCCCAAATACGTATCTTACATATCTGCTGGGATACAACCTGCAGTAAAGAGTATTAGCTAATCCAACTTTAGAAACATCAGCAAGCCAACTGAATTATTCTATTCATATAGTGGGTACGATTTCACCTCTGAAAAGTCTTGTCAATGCTATCATAACTGACCTGTACCGTTGTTTAAGTATGACTTTAGCAGAATAGCCAATACCAACAGTTTGTGCATGTTAAGTATCTGTAGACACTTTTGTGATACTGCTCCAAAGACAGTACCTACATTTAGAGACATCACATCTTTGTTTACCAAGCATGATTATAAATGGTTTTGTCAAAATGGTCTAGCTTCTTTTGTACAGCATACAAAGACTGATATGTGTAGGCAATGGCAAAAGTGTTTAGAAAAATTCCATTAATTTACATTAATTTTTGAAAACCTATTTATATCTAAAAGATAACACCTTGAATGTAAATATCCTAAAACCACAGTCAACCAGGTCTGAAACAGGATTCACAACTTTAAAATGATGCACTTACTGAGTTACAGTATTTACACAAACTGTGTTGCTAAGTTACAAGGAGCGAACGTTAAGTGTGAACAATTACACTTGAAAAATATATCTATATGTATTTATATATAGTATTTTTAGAGAAGGTAAATATAGTGTATTTATGGCCATCTTGGCAAGAGAAAAGACATTTCATAAATCACTACTATAATCACTACTGTATTACGCCACTGAAAAGAGGGTAGCATCATTGCTGAATGAGAATCAAGAAAATGAAGTTAGTAGTGGCACTTTGTGCATCAAAAATATAAAATAAGAATAAGGCTACAAGCCTGTATGCTTGTCTCAAAGAGGCTGTCATACGACTCATTCCAAAAACGAATTGTGAAATTTCACTTCTGTGACTGGAGATTCACTTTGAATATCAGTGGTTCAACATAACAGTACAGTATAAAAGAAAGTATTTAACAGAGGGCATAAATCATTATAAAGACTAGCTTGGATGAGCCTGGTATAGCTGCTACAGACTGCTAAAAGGTAAAGTATAATACAGTAAATGTGTCTTATTTTTCATCATTACTCCCCTAATAGGTTCAAAGATTGTAAATACTGATATACTTTAGCACAATGTGAAAGGAAAAGCTGCTGGTTTTCTGGTACATGATGGACACATCATGGAATCCAATACTATTTTGGACATTTTTGAGAATGAGTGAATATAAATAAATGTTCTCTCACTTAAATATTGAGAGGACTATCCATATTCACACTCTGCCTTCATAAACACAATATTTTAAAATAAATATTTGACAATATCACTGTTTCCATTGTTGCCATTATTTGTTAAATATTAAATAAATAAATACATCATATTATTTCTGCTGATGGCTGAAATATTTTACAGAAAAAAAACATAACAAAAGTGAAACTTTAAAAAATATCAAACCTTGTCAGATACAAAATATTTGCACTTAAAAAAGAGGCTAAAAATCTCACCTGTGAAAATAAATAAGATATATAAAATAATTTGCTACAGTTGAAATTCTAAACCATTTCCTCAACTTTGAAAACATATATGAGGAAGACTTATTTCCTCATGGCTGTTTAAAAATACTGTATAATGGTGACATAAAGTCAATAAATAGGCAAGGTTAAATAAATAGGCAGATTTAACATAAATTAGTGTGAATAAATTACATTTCACCCCCTCAAAGATTTAAATAATTTATATAAGAACTGTAATTCTACAAACTATTCATTGAAACGAAGTGCAAATCCTATGCTCAAAAATACCAATGAAAACTCTAACTGACGGCTATTTACACGATATATAAAGGGAGAGGCGATGCCTGCTGTCTTCTGGACTTCCTAAAGTCATGTAGCTGTTACAGTATGAGCCATAGCTAGCAGGAATCTCCTTGGATGCAAGGACTATGGTCTTACAGAGGAAACAAATTACATGCTGCATTGGCACAACCTCTGAGACCATGTATTCTCCCGCTCCGTACGTTTGAGAGTGCAGCCACAGGCAACGTCCATTGGCTGAACCACCTCGTTGCGAACAAGCAAATGGCTTGTAAGTGGCAACTGTCGAGTGACAAACAGAGAACCCAGAAAACCCAGAACAAGAAAACTTTAAGGCCCAAATACGTATTGATGAAGAGATGCCACTAATGGAAAGAGCCATGAAAAAGAGTGTTTATCATCCTACTGCCTATTCGCAAATATGCGGTGCGAAACATTTATGTGCGTTTTTGATCTTCCCTGTTGTTTGGAAGGCCGAGAGAAGCCGAACTTGGGACATCCATTCATCTTGATGCCCAGTCATTTTTCTTCAGTGTGCCATGACAGAAAGGAAGTGGGACAAACCGAAAAAAAAAAATCTAAAAATAAATATATTCGAAGAATAAATACATAAATAAATATGCTCATAAATAAGAAGAATTTGGTTCCGTTTGGCTTATCCTTATTAACCAGAAGCAGCATCTCTGGATTTCATTCGTGCTTGTTTTCTCTCGGAGGCAATGCCCTTGGGATGAAGTTGAACGACATGCTAATAACCTGAATGCCCGTTTCCCCCCCACATTTTACTCTCACTTTGCTCTTCTCCCTGTTGTTCCCGTCGGCCTTCAGACCTTGATGCCCTTCACTGCTTGGTTGATAGTTTCCAAAAGGGCCTTATTCTCAGGGTTCTGGTAGCAGTCCTTATTAGTGTACATATCGGTCAGAGTGCTCACGTAGGCATCAAAATTCTGCTCAGTTATTGGCTCCTGCTGAAAGAAAATGCGTTGCATATTTAAGAACCGAGTCTCCCCATATATTTTCTATTGTGTCTTTGCTATTGTCCCTACCAATCTGGTAGGTCATCTTAATGATTTTGTCAGTGTAACACAACAATCCACTTTTAAAAGGTTGCAATTTTTGGCATTTTTTTTCACCTACATTTGCAAACAAATCTGAAAAATTCTCTATTATCCAGCATTAACGATGAGTGCCCAATCCAGCAGTCATTAGTCGGGAGAACATAAAACTTTACAAAATATATGAAATAAGCAAACAAACAAGATAAACAGCATCTATTTTCCTCATTTATAATGTTATAACGTTTAATGTGTTCATAAAATAACAGTTACATAAAAAACCTAATGTGATTTGGTGATTCTAATCTCAACAGAACATTGAATTACCTTGGAAATCAATAACACTTGGAAAGAGGAAGTGTATCTTTCTATTGTGTGGAAAACATTTGCTGCGGCTCCACGCCAGCAGATGGTTTTCTCTGTGACAACTCTGATTGGACACCGTCTACCGTGTCAATGGCTGCCACAGTGACTTGGGGACCTGCTGGCCGAACATCCAGCGTGTGTGAAACTCACCATGTGTGGAAGGCGGATGTTGGCCAAGCTGCGGATCAGGGCCTTGCTCAGCCCAGATAACTCCACAAATAAAGCCTCGTTTTGCTCTTCGATCACCTTGTTTTCCTCCTCGATGTTCTTCAGGTTTTTCTCCATTGATGAGATCTGAGGGCAAACCCCAAAGTGGTATTATTCCGCATTCTAAATTCTGATGTCACTTACAGAAGTAATATCTCTTTAAACCGTAATATTGTGAAAAAGAAAGCCTGCAGACTGTGTTAGCCACAAGCGAATTTTACCCCTGAGTGGTTTAACAGGGAAGTAAAAGCACACATTCACGATTATGATCAAGCTGAATAATCAACATAAAAATACTTTGGGCGAAAGGGCTCCAGGACAAACCTGTGTCTGGAGATTGACCATATCTGCCTCCATCTCACTGTTGGATTCGTTTAGTTCACTAATCTCTTTGTTAAGTTGCTTGATATCTTCATCATTGTCTAGAACTAATAGGGGAAAAAACAACACTGTCTTACAAAAAGCAAAGAGACTCCTAGAGTAAATAGATGCAGGATGATCAATACATGTGATATTCAAAAGAAGTATCAGAAACCACCACTGAAAATGAACAAAAAACATTTTTATGAGCTTACCATCACTGGCCCTGAATTTTGTACTCAGATACTCATCCCCAGAGAACTTTGCCTTCTTTTTAGCCAGAGAGGCTCTGGGGCATCCGGAGAGGCTGCAAACACAAGTGGATGGTAATGTGAGGACTGGGAAGTTCAGGTCTTCCGGAACATATCAACTTGGATGTGGTCTGAGAAGAACCATTTAGGTGGCGCTGGTATTCACTTTAATTCACAATTCAGAAAAATAACAATTCCGATGGAAACTAATGTAGAAGTGATAGATTTGTATGGTATGTCCATCTGCATTTTAAACTGGAAACATGCTGTTGGTATTGGATACGCAGCTCTAGAATGTGGTTGGATGGATGGATAACTGCCAGCGACGGATGAGGAGGTACACGGGAGGCTCCCTGTGACTCCAGGCTTCAACCAGGATTACCTTCTGTGTGTGAGGAAGCTGCCATTGGCATGTCCTGAGCCATCACAGCCTGGGGTCGGGCAAGTGGGCCCTTCGGTCTTAAAGGACTTCCAGGAGAATGGAGAGCCATTGAGGAGCCCCTCCTTTTGCCTGCGGGCAGCCAGCGGGCACCCGTAGGCACTGCGATGGGTGGCATATTTCCCACTGATATGGCCCAGGCTGTCACATCCTGGGACTGGGCATCTGTTGGTTTGTGTGCGCAGAATACATAAAGAATTAAGATTAGCTCGACAAGGGTCAATGATACAAGACATTTCTATTTAAAATCCAGTGCTATAAGGCATTTTCATTTCTGTACTTCTTTGGGTTTCATTTTCTTTTATCATTGCAGTGTCTGTGTTATGCACAAAGAGACTACCACTACTGATGACAAATGAGGTATACTCATCCACGGTATACTATAACCCGAGTTAAGCGTGCATTTTATAGTGGAAATTTATTTACCTGATAGAAAATGATTGTAATAATTTATACAAGAAGACAGTATTTATTCACAACTCCAAAAGAAGCCAATCAGACAGGAAATATTGACCAGATACATGCATAATCTTAATGTGTATGTGTGTGTGCATATGTGTATACACATACGAATGTGTGTATGTACGTGTGTGTGTATGCGCGCGTGAGTGGATATATATATATATATATGAAATTTGTTTTACAGATCATACATATATAAGCAATATAACTGTGAAACAACTGTTCTATTTTAAACCCTTGTGATGGATATTACCTCCACTGTTGTCCTCTATAAATAGCTATAGTGATAGCTGAGGTCCCTGCAATCAGTTAGTTCCTATGGAATTATATCAGTTTGAAAGTTTATATCTGCTGTATCAGCTTTTTGATTAGGAGGTTTGTTATCAAAAAACGTGAGATGGCTTTTATTGCTGTACGAACTTTAAGAGCTCAGAGTCCTCCTTGTCGTCCTTGGTGGGGGTGGTTTTTGTTCCACCTTTTTTGGCACGGGGGCAACCAGACAAACTGAAAAACAAAATCAGCGAGCGGAAATGAAAAGCTATGAAATGGCATAACAAGGCAAATATTCGTTTTTTTTTGTTTTAACCAGAAGTCCATTGTTAATTCTCAGAGGTATTAAATCCACCCATTTATTTAAAATAACATACAGTACAGGCCAAAAGTTTGGACACACCGTGAATGAGAAGGTGTGTCCAAACTTTT
>JAODJW010003372.1:0-13655 GCA_026777045.1 Hyperopisus bebe | reverse complement strand
CTGAAGAGTTTAGTTACATGCATGACGTTTGTATCCCAGGCAGTTCCGATGCGTAATCTGCTATTTCTCCCGAATATATTTTGTCACAGTTTATAAATGACCAAATGCACACATGTGAAGTGAGAAATCGATGATTTTGAAAATGATGTGTGAGGGGGTTGGGGCTCTCTACAGATTGGGCTGAGTGTTTGTGCATGTGCTGTGTATGATGCAGGGGCCTTTCTGTCAAACATCTTTCACTGAGATGTAAATAATTGAACAAGAGTTAAATGTTACTAGAGCAACTCCTTCACTCTGTGGTAAATGGGTTTGCCCATTATGGCTTGTGACTTTTCAGACATTTTGCAGGCATTTTGACACTCTGTTATGCAACTACATATTTTCAATATTTATATAGAATAATAATCCCCATACAGAAATTGTCTTTTTGCCTACCTGGTCTTGTTCTCCATGAGACACACGCACACATATTTATCCCAATTATTGCATGAGAATAATTGTTAAATTATGCTAAATAGGCATAACATGTTAAGACAGGCATATAAATCCACTACACATCATCATTCTTCAGTTTCAAACATGTTGAATTAAATGATCATCTGATTAAAAACATTTCGTATCTCTTTTTTATGAAAGAGAAGCTTCTGTTTTATGGTTAATATGCTGATTACGATGTGTTACCGTCTATGCTGATAGAACGTTGCTTTAAATGTTCCTGCAGCTAGGAATTGTGGGATGGCATTTCTGTAAAGGGTGGTCCCCATGCCAAAGGTGGTAAGAAAGGAAGCCCCGAAGCACCTTTCCTGGGCATTTTAGAGAATTCCAGCAGCTCTTGTTATGGCTGCCTGTCAGGATCAGCGCTCGCCCATCCCCGCCCTTCATGTACTGTATCTTCCCTGCTTGGCCACCAGGTGGTGCTGCAGTTGGCCATCCTGTTCGCTCCTTTGTCTCTGTGCTTGTTCCTAATGTATTTCCCAGGTTCCCTTGACCACTGCTTGGCTCAGTGGGTTGAGCATGTGGCTCAGAGTATCAGCCCTCTAGTCAGAGGTTAAAGGATGGCCAAGTACCAACCTTATCTGTCGTTTTGTATTTATTGTTTTTTCTGTTTATGCTCGTTATTTGTTTCTCTGCCGTCGGTTTGCCCTTCTTGTGTTCTGTTCTGGTTTGTTTTGTACCTTTTTGTTCCGCGTTAATTTGCTTCTCATTGTAGTATTACTGTGTGGTTTGTTTCCTAGTTTTGTTCTCTGATAACATATTTAAATCCACACATTTAAATCAATCTTTCACATGTTGTTAATTAGCCTCACCTGTTGCTTGTTGTCCTGTACTTTCATTAATTGGTTATTTGTGTTTTGTTCTCACCCGTCCTGCGTCGTGTCTTGTTAGCCTTATGTATTTAAATTCCTGCTCCTGCTCTGTTTTCATTCAGTCATTGTATGTTGATCTGTGAATATAGCTGGATGTTGTTGCTCTGTTTAATTTTTAGATCGGCTCCCTGTGTCACCTGATTCCCAGTTTTTCCTTGTTCCTTAGTTGTGCTTAATTTGTTTGTTTATAATTAATCCAGTATTTTTCCCTGCTTGTTTTCTGACCCCTCGTGGTCCTTTTGTATTATTCTTTTACCCTGTTTGTTCAGTTTCTTTAATAAACCCCTTTTCATCTTGGAGCCGCTAGTCGATAGTCACTTTTTTTCCCTCCTGCACCATAACAGCTGCCACTTAGACACTTCTGGGTCATTTCACTGTTAGAAACCTTCCTATGCAAAAAAAGACTATTCAACCACAGCTTAAGTTCCTAAAGCGTGTCAGTGATATCTATCAAACGTTAATGCACCATTATCAAGTCATGTCACATTCCGATGGATTTTTGGCTAGCAGGAGAGCTTAATTCTTACGCAGATACCCTTCATCCTTGAGATTAAAGGTTTAAATCCTTCACAGACAGCTGCTGAAATTCTGCGTATGGAGCGTGTTCCATGTCAGGAATTATATAAATTAATACTGTTGATGCTAATAGATAGTCTCTTCCAAGCCCCTCATACGAGCAATGATGTTGATAGATAAGATCAATGTATCTTCCTTTGTGTACATGTATTTGGGCTTTATGGTTATTTTCAAGATCAGTGACTTCTGACACACTATCAGTCACGGGTGGTAACAGTGGGAAGATTCTATCAAATGTTCTGTCCCTTTGCTCATATTTGCAGCATGTTTGTGTGAAAAAAAATATTTCACCTGTAAAATATCCTGACATCCATTTAAATGTTTTTTTCCCCTTGTTCTTCATCTGGATAAAGTTATGTATCTTTCACGTAATTGGCAGAATACATTATCTTAAACCGCTTTTCCTAATACTAGTTTAATAATATGTTTATTTTATTCACCCATATCACTTTGTTCTGTTGTGTGTGTGTGTGTGTGTGTGTGTGTGTGTGTGTGTTTGTGCACACATGTATATATTACATTATGGGGTCCCCACGATGTCATAAATACCTATTTTTTTGTTCCCTACAAGGGGAAACTCAATTTTATAAAAATCTGTGAATGCAATCTAAAAACTAAAAATTCCAAAAGACAGATACCCAATCTCTCTCTCTCCCTCTCTCTCTCTCTCTCTCTCTCTCTCGGGTTACATGATTTCGTTCCCCATCCTGGCTACAGTGATTCCGTCCTCATTATTTCCAAACCCAAACCAAAATGGACACAGGAATGCCTTAATAAAACACCCCCCCTCACTTTGATGCTTCTTGCAATTTTAGCTCACATGTTCAAGAGCTGCAGATGGTACAGTATGTGAACACGCCCTTCTGACCTAGCACCACCAAACCTCGTTGTATTCTGGTCAAGTTCTTTAAAGCCACCCCTGAACGCATCACCACATCTTCCATCACTACCTGCTTTGGGTTTATTGGTTTGGAGTCACATCTCCCAGCTCCGGGGCCATTTATAATATCTGCAGAGAAGCCATCGCCAGCCATGGTCAGGCTCTACCAAGACCCTGCTTAACTCCAGACCAGATGAGCACAAGGACATCGCCTGGTCCAAAGACTCTACGGATGCCACAGATCCACCAAAACCAGAGGTAAGTGACAGGCGACAACCCCGTTAAATTTGCACCTGAGTACGAGATGCTATACAGGAGAAAGTTTTACAAAGTTTAACAAAGTCTTAAAAATTCAGAAGGGCTGTGCAGGAGTTGGAACGTGCATGTTGATATATTGAAAGAAGGAACCTGCAGATGTAATGAACTGGCATTAGGAGAGATAGAGCTGGAGAGAAGCTAAGCTACATTAGATCTTTAGCGGTGTGAGGAGTGGAATGGGAATCTGTGCTCCATAATGCGGACGAGCGAGCTCATTTACGCCAAATGTGAGCATATTACAGCGAGAACAGAGAATGGCGGCAAGACGGTGACCTTTTACCTCATTTCATTTGCTCTGCGGTTTGCTCCTCACCAAACCCCAATAAGCTGTTTTCATCCAATGTGCTTATTAAGGTTTCTTGACCTGCTGTGGTTTTTCAGGGGCAGAAAGTGTTAAAAGTGCTTCCTATCTTTCAATTTTTACTGCTCATATTAATGAAGACATTGCATCATTCTTACTAATAACCTGGATACCAGTCTTTGGGCAACTTGTTAGAAACTCAAAGCACAGTGTCAGCGTCGTACCGTTTGTGATAAGGCCCTTAGCCACTGTGAAAACACGATATGTGTTTGGTGTCTTTCCCTGCCATCTTGTATCCGGAGCCTCTGTGGGGCGCTGCCTCCCTGCTCAGAAAAGGTCCATCTTCATTATCTTTATAGAAGGAAAAAACACATGCTTGTATTGCCTTAGCAACTAACTGAATAGATTTTTGTAGTGAGTGAATCACTGTGTGATACTAAGATGCTAATACAATGGAATAGGGGGAAAAAATCATTTGAAATTAAAATATTAAGAAATAATTGCTGACGTTCATGTGTCATATTGAAAGAACTGAAGAACATTTTCATTGCTAGAACCCTCATTAACAAAAACACACCTTCTAGATGTCTTCTAGGTGTTTAGAGTAGCACTCATTAAAACATTTTTGTTTGTTTGGATATGATGTAACCAAATATATACTTTCTGCCTGTGAGTGTAGGATTAAGTCAAGGTGACACTGTCACATGACCACATGACACGGACCATTCCGAGTAGAGGGTTTTATTCAGAGACAGGGACGTTATCAACACCTAAGGGAAACACCCACAGACCTGCATCTCAGCCTGGGGGAGGGGGGTCCTGGCCACCACAGGGTCCCCCCAGGGAAGGCACTAGATTGGTTTCAGCAGTGGTGTGTTTCTTTGTTAGGTCATTCTTGGGGGCCTGATGCTGCTGTGCAGCTAGGGGGCAGTAGTGTAACTTTGGCCTTCCTGTTAAGAGGCAATTTCCTGTTAGGCACACTGTAGTGTGAGGTAGTGGCAGGGGTTGGTTAATTCTGGGGCTCCACTTAAAAGTGACCCACCCCCCAATTCCTCAAAAACTAAATAAATAGATAGTAAATAGAGTCAGATGATGGTAGCGAGCTAGCTGATTAGCAGAACATGCTGCTTCAGCATCACCTACATAAGAAATGTGTTTATTTAATATTTAGTGTAGTGACTGTTTGTGGCCAGCAGGGGGTTCAGCTGCTGTTAGGGTTTCACCTATAGTAATGAAATCAGGAGAAAAATGCTGTAATTCCTCAGTAACACCACATCTGACGAGTAATGAATGGCTTCTCACAGGGCAGATTTTTAAATGAGGTTCGTGTCCTTGATTAACTCCTGTAAATTTCCACTGCTTATCCGGAGGGAACAACATCAATAGTCCATTACAATGGTATAGCTACACAATGTCAGGCTAAGTTAAAATACCATATTTTAATAATGAAACACTGTGTACATTGTGATATCAGTTCAGTTACATTCTTCTGGCTTTTATTATACCTGGAGTGAGATAGCACTCCACTTCCTGTCCAGAAACGGGACAGGATATGGAATACAGGTAATGGACTCCACGCCTCTGTAAGACATGGGGCTTTGCCTCTGATGGGGGTGTCATTAAATCCTCATTAGTGTAACCCCCCCTTCGGTACTCCGGAGGCCCAGTGCTCCAAGTTTACTGAAGAGGGAGGCAGTAATTTCTGGATCTGGCCGGTGGCAGAGCTGCCTCCTATGACCGTATGGACAGTGCGTTCTCTGACCCCATAAAAGGCTTATAAAAGCCATTATATTGCCTTGACCACCTGCTTGGCAGTAAACATAATGGAGACAGATAGAGATTTAGGAATCCTGATGGGGCCACCTCTTGCTCTCTATCCAGACCTGCCTACCTGCCTCTGGTCAGTCCAGTCAGGATTTATGTTAAGCCCATGCACTGAGCAGTCAGGCTTCATTTTAATGGTTTCCATAGGTTCCACATCACCTCCAGATGTAGTTTCCGATGAGGTCTGTGTGGTGAGGCTCCTTCCAGGACTAACCCAATCCTCAAAGTGGAGAAGAGTCAATTCTTTGACAGAATGCAGATTTGCGAAGAACCAGATTCTCGGATTTTGTCCCTTCAGGCTCAGTCCCAGTGACATAAGCTGCTTTCTGCCAAGGTATTTCTCGCAAAATGTTTTGAAACTGAAAGTGGAGATTGAGATAAGGGCCAGGGTATTACTCTGTGCAACAAACAAAACTAGCACAAACAAAAATTCAGAAAAAGTGTCAGAGTTAATGAAAAGTAAAACGCTTTACAGTCTGACGGTACAATCTGAATATTACTCTTCAAAACTAAATGCTTGTGTAAAAGTGGTGCTGTCCACTAGACCATGTTATGGAACATATGCATTCAGAACAAATTACTAGTGCAAGAAAGGGCGACAATAAAAACAGTGCAATAAACTCAATAAAGTCAATTATGACCATCACATGTCTTAAACACCAAGCTAAAACAGCACTGGAAATAAATGTCAGCTTACTGCATCTTTAAGATTGTGCTCAGAAATACATATGATAACTCATAAACTAAAGTAAAGAGCAGCTTATTGAAACGCCCCCTGTCTGCAGCTGAATCCCCCCTTTGTGCACATGTCTTGCAAAAGTCTGGTCCCTGATCTAGCATGTCTCTTGCCCTCTGCTCTGCTCCCACCCCTGTCCTCTGCTGTCCCCTGCCCTGTTCCCTTTCCTGTCCCCTGCCCTGTTCCCTTTCCTGTCCCCTGTCCCCTGATTTGTCCCCTTCCTTATGCCCTGTGCCCTGTCCCCTCCCTTGTCCCCTGCCTCGTGCCCTGTCTTATGCCCTGTCCCCTGCCCTATACTCTGTGTCCTGCTATGTGCCCTGTACCCTGCTTTATGCCCTGTTCCCTTCCCTGTCCCCTCCCTTGTCCTCTGCTTTGTCCCCTGTCCCCTCCCTTGTCCTCTGCCCTGTCCCCTTCTTTGTGCCCTGTCCCCTGCCCTGTACTCTGTGCCCTGTTCTGTACCCGTTGTCTGGTCCCCTGTACCCTGCCCTATACTCTGTGCCCTGTTCTGTACCCGTTGTCAAATTGGGCTGGCGCCATCTATAAGCAATGCCAAAGCTGTCTGCTTGCAGTCCCACCTGAGGGTGCGATCCTCATTTCACTGTTGCCGTAGCTGCTTCGTTGAAGGAGGACTGGCTGATATCTGCCTGTAAGTTACACGCCCCCATGTGGCCCGCAGTTGGAATTTTTCTGAGGGTGATGGACACGTGCTGCTGGGGGCGTAGCCCCCTGACCCCCCACTCCAGTTCCCAGTCATCATCCTCCATCCTAACACTGTGTTTGTTATTGCTGTCATTCAGAAGCAGAAACCGCAGGATATTTTTCACTCTGGCTGAGACTGCAGTGAACAGATGGCAGGCTATCTGGAGAAGACAGGAGTAATAGCCATTATACAAGCATACTCTGTCAGTGCATTATGGTCTCCTCTAATACATAATAATAATGATCATGGAAAAAATGAGCGATCTCCGTTAGCTTGTTGTTGGAGGGTTTGCTGAAGACATATTAAAACGTTCATGTACTTTGCTTTCATTTGTGGTGGGAATGACATCTGCCTGTGTGAATTTAAGCTGGTTTCCTCACAACCCTAACTGGGATAAGTGGTTAGAATATGGATGAATGGATGTTTGTTTATTGTTGGCTTATTGTTGGCATGCGGCCAAACCAACTGGTTAGATTGACTAAAAGTAATTTTGTCTCATTCATTGCTGTCTGTCATCCTTCATTGCATTTCTTTCATTTATGGAGGTTAAAAACCTCGCGAGATCTGCAGTCACAGCTCTACTAAGGCCGCTTACACCTGCACAGGAGCTAAAAGCCGGATGGCTGAATTTGCCATTTAGATCATAATGCAGAAGCGAAAGATAATTGAATAGGACGTTGATGCTAATTGAATAAGATCTCATTTCAGGGAGGACGCTGTCATTATGACAGACAGTGACTGCAGTTTTGCTGAATAAAGCCAGTGTGAGACGTAGATCTGAGCAAAAGCAGCACACAGAGCTGATACACAGCAGCACACAGAGCTGATACACAGCAGCACACAGATCTCGTACACAGCAGCACACAGATCTCGTACACAGCAGCACACAGAGCTCTAACGCCTCAGCTCAAACCCCAGAAGACTGATGTCTTAGTGGCAACGTCTTAGCAAACTGGAAGTTCGAATGTATATGACCCAGCCGTGATGTTTATAACATTTGCTGTGATCTGAATAAGTCGTATTGCTGTTTATAACAGTGAGGATTTGTTAATCTGTGCTTCAGTTTATGTGAGTGTTCAGTGTATGTGAGTTCTCTGTTCTGGGTATGTTTTAACTTCTAGTCTTTAGACTTTTCTTCAGTGTTGTTTACCTCTTAAAAATACCCCTGCACTCTCTGTCATGAGGGTGTTTCCAAACACAGTATGGCTGCATAAAATATTTAACCTGGACCAAACTCATTGGATAACATCTAATATCACACTTCTATTTTATATCTAGGTGAATATACCGGTATATCATTTTCAGTTAACTGAGAGCAAATGTGAATTTCTGCATTTTTTTTTAAGTAAAATCAAAAATTGTGGTCAGCCACTTTCGTGAGGATTATTCAGAGAAGCCCAAATGAAGCGGATGCTGACTGTATGCTAACTATATTCTGTGCATTTCTGTGTGTGTGAATTAACATAGCAGAATTTATATGTATTAGTGTAATACTGATGGGGGGTGATTATTGCATTAACCTTGGTCTGTGTCTGTAGCCCTATTTAACCTCCCTGTCTTCTGAGCTCTTCCCAGGAGGGGGCAGTAACAGCAGGCCTTCCTCGAGCACCAGCTCCTGTCTCTGGATCCTTTCCATTTGGATTTGTCGCCTTTCAGGCCCCCCCGGGTCGCCTCTGGAATCCTGACTTGTTAACTGGCGTGCTGGGTACTGCTGTCGTTAAGGGACAGGGGGCGTTGAGAGCATGTGGGCTGCAGGGCAGGGGGAGCTGAGAGCATGTGGGCTGCAGGACAGGGGGAGCTGAGAGCATGTGGGCTGCAGGGCAGGGGGAGCTGAGAGCATGTGGGCTGCAGGGCAGGGAGAGCTGAGAGCATGTGGGCTGCAGGGCAGGGAGAGCTGCAGAAGGGGAAGGAGGCCAGACCACCTGCACACTTCCTACTCACCAGCTCACAGAACCACAGGGCTGAAGCTCAAAGCTCTATAAACTTCACCTGGAATGAGAAGAGTTTCCATCAGGGTCACGTTAATCAGAAGGCATCATCTAGTGTGCAGAAGAGGTACCTGTGCAGGGAGACCTGTTAACGACAGCAACACACTACACTAGAATTTGGCATTTGGATTCTTTTTCTCTATCCCCGATTTTATCCACTGCAGCATTCGGCAGGAAACACAATTTTTGTTTCACACAACTGCCTCTATCTTAGGTATTAAAGCCACCAGGCTGAATCATCGACCTTCAGCTCTGCCCCCGATACCCAACATACGACATAACAAGTTTTTCCAGGAATGTCTATTGCCACGAGATTTGTGTAGTGATTGCACCTGTTCAGCCTATCTTTCTGCATCATCTGTTGTGTCCTGTCTTTACAGAAATCCCGAAGCTAGTCATTATCTTCTTGTGGTCAGTTTTTCATGTCATCGAAAAGTAGACAATATAAATCATCTTCTACCTTTTATTTTGGGGCAGCAATCTTAAGAGTTTCCAGTTCTTTTTTTTCTCAGAGATTCTTATGATCTTTCCCACTGAGGCAGAAAATGTCTGTCAGAGGAAGATCCGGAAATCAGGGCCAAAGCGAACAGTGTGCGTACGCATCAGTCCCATTAGCCCCTCCAATCTCTCTTCTCACTTTGAGAAAATAATAAAATATTAATGCTTCGAGCTGATTTATAACCTTCCCAGGCTTCCTGCAGACAGACTATAGGAGTCCTGGAACCTATCAACCGTGAAATATCTTTGCGTGGGATAAAAGTTATATTTGCTGAAAGCTGTTTAGCTTGTCACCTGTATAGGTTCTCCAGCTAATATTTCTGACAGAAAGTGTGGGCCATGTCATTTGGACAATCCTCTTTTATTATTTTTGTGTAGCTTTGCTGAAGCAGAAGGCACACTGTAAACACGGAGCTCGCTTACTGCATCCAGCGCTACCACAAAGCCACCTTCTGAAATAGCCTGACTTTTTGAGAGACGTTGACCCGGCCTTGCGTTCCTCGCCTCTCCCATGCACATTCATCTCCCCTGTGGCTGAAGAGTCACCCTTCAGCTGCTGGATCTGCAAGATTCTTGACCCGCATTACTCCCAGCTAATGTCCGTGCAACTTTAAGGAAATATCGAGCAATAAAAATGGATTTAGTGGTGGTGGTAAGGAGCATGGGCAGATCACAGTGTGTTGCCACACCCACCACACAACAAACCACCTCAGGGATAAGAATCTGATTGCAGCCGTGCAGCTGGTGATACCTCAGCACCACAATAGTCTGAGTGGTGGGAGTTTTTTTTCTAGTGGCTGCATTGCCGATCCTGCCGCTAAATTTTCACTGTAAGTTGGAGGACCTCCTTATAGGGCTGGATGTAGATTAACGTCAGACCCAGGGCAAAGCAATTGCAGGTGAAGGGCCTCGCTCAAGGGCCCAATGGAGTAGAATCACTGCGGGCATTCACGAGATTTGAACCAAGAACCGATTACTATTAATAGCGCACTCAGATAAATCTCGTTACGCCAACCCACATTGAGCAGGCAAGTAAAGGCCTCTGTGACTATTCTGGAGTTCATATTGAGCTCCAGAAATGACATTCGGTTCAGTCAGCACTCACTTCATTTGCATTTTTATGCAGTAAGTCACTCTAGATTAGATTAGTAGTTCATTTGCCAGGAATTGCACTCATTAGGTTCAAGAATGTTTGAACACACAGTTGACTTTTACCCTAAAAGGCACGTCATTTGCCATCAGAGAATCAAGTTAGCAATCTGGCAGCGATACTTGCCTTCAGCTGGCCGATTGAACGTGCTCCATGTGATTACAGCATGTCAATGTGCCTGTGATGATATGTGACACAGAAGACATGTGAAGAAAAGCACACATTCAAATGAGTGAAAGGGTTACCGTCTTCGTATTAAACGGTGCGACTCTTTGCTTTGCTGCTTTACGGTCCTGATTTGCATCTTAGCTAAAGGGGTTCATATGTGCAGATAATGGCGGGGACCGTGATCGAGCTCTTGCCATCACTCTGCCTGTTCATTCTCCACCACAGCTGTCACTTCAGCTTCCCACGTCTAAGAACAGGACACGTGCCACGCAGGACTCGGTCCTATCTGCCTCCATCGGGTATTTGCTGCAGCTGAAGCCAGCGTTGATTCTGACAAACACTGGTGCACATCAGAGACAGACCACAGAAAGCCATACAGGAATAGCATAGCGTAAATACTCATTTCAGTGTGGCCCCGTGAATCTGGCATTCCCTGACGATGACTTATATAAAGCATTACGCTGTTCCCCAGAGATCTGACTGCATGGTGTAACTGACAACAACACCAGCGGCATCGGGGGAGTGTGGCTCAGAGGGTTAGACCTCTGACCCCAAGCTTCAATCTCACCTCTATATGTCTATGCCTCTTAAAAAGCAGCAGAGCATGATGGGATATTCGAAAGCTGACACATTCCTATGTAGCTGTACTCATATTTGTGCAAAAGCCACATTAAGCTTCATGTCCTGAGCACTAAGACAGGAAGAACTTAGAAAGAAAGAAATTGTTTCACAGAAAGGGCCGCTATAAAGTCAAAGGTTTGTTTTTTTTCCAAAAGGCACATATAATTATTGTTGGCGCCTGTTTTCTATGTATTATACACATTATTTTTCATTTTACAGGAATTACTGTATGTGAGGCTGTGGCCTTTCAATGGAGAGATTGACACATCAGTCTATAATACGCCTGCCATTGCCCAGCCTCAATCGATGGAGGCGTCTCACAGAACTCCATGCATATTTTATAAAGTGTATTTAACACAAGAGCAGCCCAGCTTTGGAAAACATGCCGTAAATAGCCGAACACGACGAAGACGAGTGTCTGTCAGGCGTTGAGAGAGAGGCAATAAAACGAAGACATTATCTGCGTAAATGTAGACATTATAGCCTCGAGCTGTGGCTGCGTTTAAAGATGTTTAGGGTGCTGTACTTTAAGGAAGTGGATATTGTTTTACTTCTTCAAATGGGCCTCCAGTTCTTCCAGAGGGTTCTGTCACTCGCATCGTGCATTAGGATTTGTTTTGAAGAAAAATCTGACTCGTAAGCTTGAGCCTCAAACATTATCGACGAGCTGAACCTCGGCGAACATTTGCGCACATATGAGGTCAATCCGTCATTGACGGGAGCTCTTTTTGTCTCTCTGCTGGTGGCCCCCAGTACTGGGGGAGCGGGGACGGGCAATTACTTTTCCACTAATGTCATCCCATCCCATGATTCATCAGATTGAATGAAACTGAAACTATACCCTCAATATTTTAGTATTGATTAAAACATCAAGAAGTCTATTACATTTAGCTTGTTGAGAGAGTTGTGACTCAGGTCTGTCGATGGGTAGAAATCGCTCATCTCCACACAGAAGTCAATGCTGCCTCTATTTCCTGCTAAATGGAGAGAATCAAACATCCCTTTCCATGATATTACGAGATATTCTTCAAATCTGGCCTTTATAAAATGGAATGAAGTGCACATGGTTTCCAGACAGCATTTAAAAGCCACTTACTGTACATTTTTGCCATATTACCACAGACAAGTGACCTTGTTTTTGCCCTTCTTCCTGACAAGTAAAAGGTCAGACTCTATGTGTAAGTCGGCAGCATCTGAATGCCGCAGAGCAGGAAATCTCAACTGATTAAATGTTAGCATAATTATTAATCAGAAATACGACTTACCTAGTTAGGCGTGTCAAGTTGACCTTCACCAAATCTCCCTACATATCCATACATGTTGATGTTCTTTGCCAATAAATAGCTGGTCATCATTTTATCACGGGAACACGTAACTCAAACAAAGAACTAAAGCTAAAGCCGTCTTTCCACCATTCAATGCAAACTAACGTTACGTGGAATCAAATGGGCGTTGTTGTTGATGACTCCTACCTCTACCTCTGGAGCCTCCTTGGCTCTGTTGTCCATTTAGACTTAAGGAACTGAAAATAATGGAATATTTCTGGCTAGAATATTTCATTAAAAACCCACAGAGTTGACAGCGGAGGTGTCAGTTCCGTGACTCACTGTTATACACACAGAATGCCATGCATTATTATAGACATCATTGCTGGTTTTAAAGGTACAAATGGCCCGAATGTCACCTCATTCATTATAATAATCTTAAACTATAAATAAATATGCAAATTTGTTTCATTTTATTTATTAGTATTTTTATTTAATCAGTGTAGGTGGATGGTGTCTCCCTTGGTAACGCTTCAACGCCAGACAGAATTACTGTAATATATATTATTATTTTCCTTTGAGGAGGTGTGTGTTCTGGGAAAGATTCCCCCCAGTGCTTTGGGACTTAAGGAAAGCTGATAATCTTGGTTGTGTGTGCCGTGGGTATTTCATTTTTTTTTTCTATTTTCCAGTCCCTGTTGAAATGGTGTCTTTTTATTTGTCTTTGATTGTTTGGTTTCCTGCCCCACTGCCCTTACCTACATCAGTAACTGTCTGATTCTGAGTCTGTTCCCCCCAAACTCCCCCTGGTCCCGTCCTTCTGCCCCTGAGTCTTCCTCAATAAATTCAGAGATTTCTTTCTGAAAAGTTGACCATGTCTGCTGATGGTTCTCAGTAGATTCAGCGCCACCTTATAGCTTAATCTTTTGGGCCGAGTTAGTTGAACTTCCCACTACTCTGGAACCAGCCGGCTCTTCAGTCCCTTCCAAAGGGATGAGGAGAATCTTGGCCCGGTTCCTGTAACATGCTTGATAACATGCAGTAATTAATTGGCAGTTTACTTGCTGCATTGAGTGCACAGGCACCTAGAGTGGCTGTGCTGCCCTGGAGGACCATAACTGACAGCGATAAAAGGCTTTTTCTGAAATTTTTGTAGGGGTGGCCTACAAATGTAAGACACCAACAAACACGGTTTGTATTAGATGCACCTTAGAAACCTGCAGAAATCTCTGGGTCTATGTTAGGTAGGGGGTGGTGGGGCGG
>JAODJW010003371.1:0-13668 GCA_026777045.1 Hyperopisus bebe | reverse complement strand
GTTTCACCCTAAGGCCCCAAATTAGGGTTAGGGTTAGCACACTGAGGCTAGGGTTAGGATTAGAAAAAGTATGGCACATCCAGACATCAACATGTGTTTTTATGACAGTTCTGTTCCCCACACGGATAGGAAACCAATATTTAAGTTATTGAATTTATAGCACTTGGAGCACGTTGGCTGGGATGTACCAACATGGATTAAATTAATCCTGGTTTAGACTTTATCTAGGGGTAGGAAATCTAATTAAAAATCTGTTTAAACCTAATCAGAAACGTTGCACATCTTAATTTTAACCTAGAATTAGTTAAACCAGTTCAAGCAATGATTAAAATAAGATCAATTTACTTTCGTTATCCGCCATGATGAGTCAGACTGATATTGGATGATAGGGAGGTCATCCTCCTGCCTAGTGAAGAAACCATGGTTATTACTGGTATGCTTGGCCTGATTGCCCCCTCGTGGTTGATGGAGTGTTTGCAGTAGGCCATGTAATAAATTAATGCCTTGGACTGTGGAGTGCAGCATGATATGCTCTGTGCTATTGTCGCTCTCTGTACAGATGTAGCCACCTCATTTTCCCCCTCCAAGCCGGTGTTACACCAAATTCTGTGACCTTAGAGGCTCTGCTGCACGTTCTCGAGGTTCCCGTCCACGTGCACCAGCACTCCAGCATTCCAGGCAACGCAATTTAACTGTGTGTTCTCGCAAAATATGTAGGACGGTACGAGATTGGGTATTTCTGAGTTCAGTAGCACGTCGGCAGTGCTGTGTCTAATTTTCCCGTTTATTCGCTTTGATTTTACTTAATATTGTTTTATCTTATTTTAATTTTAAGTTAGCTCCACTTTACACTGTCTGTAAGGGAAATATCAAAGACATGTCTAATTTCCTGTGTCTAATTTCCCCGTTTATTCGCTTTGATTTTACTTCATATTATTTTGTTTTATTTTATTTTATCTCCACTTTACACTGTCTGTAAGGGAAATATCAAAGGTATAATTGCGAAAAACAACACGATAGTTCTTCTCAGTCTCATTATCTTACTTTATGCTACTTAATTGCTGTCTTAAATTCTGATACTTACACAACTCTTACCCAATCAGCTGATGCACACAATTTTGCGATACACCGTATTTATTATAGTGCACTACATTTACTGTCACAATTAAATATAGCTTCGCCACTCGTCTCGAATAATGCAGGATCATACTGGAGGTGGAATAAAATGCTCCTTACTGTATTATAGGGACGTCACTAGGATTGAAAGACAAGGGGACCTTAGCCCCCAGGGTTGTAGAAAGGAATTATCGCGTATAGATGGCTGATTTTTTTTTGTCTAAATTAGTTTTAACCCTGTAAAGCCTGCCTCATTAAATAATTGTCAGAAAATTCTAATTTTCAGAGACTGAACTGTACTCTGGATGCTTTTTTTGTATCATATTTGATGCATCGGGTATTTCTGGACATGTACAGATCATATTTTGTCAACCTAACAGATATATTGGTGTGCCTTTAGAAAACACTTGGTACCTGTAATTAAACCCCGTATTCCCCGATATCCTGACGTCTGCGCCTTTGTCTCCGTTCTATCCCCGCTTGGCAGAACAATATTGTTATAATGAAATGTATTAATGGTTTATTATTTATATTAAAATAATTAATATGAAATCTTTATTTTAAAATGTATTTTATTATATAATAATTACTGTTACTGTCTATCGTTGTCTAAATGTATTTTTACTGTCTAAATATATGTATTCAGCTAGTGTAAACATGCACGATACTATCACAGCGAATGCGAGGCTTAGACTGAAGCGTTACCCTTTGTTTCTGCTGAGAGACATGCTGCGTGACTCATTTCCCCGCGCGTACAAGTTCTTAGGTTGGCGTTTACAGTTTGACTTCTGAGATTCAGATCGAGCTCTAGGTAAATTTATTTCGAACTGGTTGGCTCGACTTTTAAGAAATTCGACTTCTAATGAGTTCGAAAACTGAGGTACCACTGTATATTAAACAAAAAGAAGTTTGTTTGGGTGTATGTAAAAAGGTTTCCTGGGAATACAAACATACTTACATACAAGCATATCTCCTTAAGGAAATGATGCACACTGTCTTGTATTTCGAACAAAGCAGTTTGACTTAAAAAAAAGCTATGTTCATGCAAAGATACTAACATATTTTTTGTTGATATCACGCATTTAATTGTTATATTTACACTTGCCCAGATTTTTTTTTGCAGTGTGGGAGTAATTAAAAAGTTGAGAATGAATTCAGTTTTAGAAATTTTAATGCATACAGGCATCACAGCACATTTAGTTCTTATTTTAACTTGTATATTTAGTAACAGGAGAAGACATTCCTCATGGAAAAAAGTATTTATCTTTCCCAAGTAAAACGATGCATGTAGCTGTGATCTGTATTATTTTACTTTGGATTTGGAATTTCTAAAATCACCAGGTAAGTGCATCAATTTTAGGTGTTTTAACTCCTAGACACATGTAAATAATTAGCCTTAAGATTTATCCATCCATCCATCGTTATCGTAACTCCTTAATCCCCACTGGGGTCGCAGGGGGGGCCAGAGCCTATCCCGGGAACAACGGGCACAGGAGGGAACCAACAACACTGCAGGGCACACACACTCACCCAGCCACACTAACATGACTACAGGGCCAATTTAGACACACCAATCAGCCTACCCTGCACACTTTGGACTGTGGGAGGAAACTAGAGTCCCCAGCGAAAACCCACACGAACATGGGGAGAGCATGCGAACTCCACACAGGACCAAGATGTCAAGGACATTTTGTACAATTCAGCTGTACAGCTTTAACTGGTTCTGCAGTCTTTTTCTCCCCACACCTTCTGCTTGTTCCCTTCTTCTCTTTCTATCTTCACTCCGGGAGAGCTCCTCAGATATCTCCAGCCTGCAGTTCCTGTGAAGATCCACCTGCCACGCACCTTTGGAGCAGCAGCCCATTCTCAGGATCTCATACAATCAATCAGTCAGACTTTATTTATATAGCACTTTTCCCACAAATACAATGCAACACAAAGTGCTTTACATAATAAATAACAACATCAACCCACCCCTACTGCCACCCTCACCCAAACTATGTAAAATAAAGGCACAAAAGAAATGAAAGACAATTATAAATGAATAACTAAATAAACAAATAAATAGATGAGTAAATAAGAAAATAATAGACATGACAATAAAAATAGGACCGAGGAAATGTTATTTTGGATCTCAGAAATTTTCATGAGGAAACGCCAGAGACGGGTTAAAATATAGTGAGTAAAATTATGAATGGCGAGTTAATAAAAAGGAAAAGATAAAGTTACGGTAGATAATTAAATATAAAGATAAATAAAGGAGGAGAAAAAGTACAAGCAACTACAAAATAAAAGTATAAATGGTGGGATGTAAACAGAGGATAAAAATATAGATAGAACATTAGAGATAGAATAATAAAATGGAGATAAACGGAGATGAGATGTTCTGCATGGGATAAAAAATAAATGAGAAAGATATTAAAAGAAAGATGACTGAAAGTATAAAAGTAAAATGAAAGAGGACATACCAAGTAATAAGATGGACAAATACATACGTAGACAAATATGTAAAAAGGTTCACATATATGATAAGCAGCCAGATAAATAAAGTTTGGGTAAACGAATTGAACCATGAGTTTTTGTTTTTTTGAGAGGTTCTGAGATTGGCAAAAATTTTCAGAGACCTATCCAGGCAGTTTTTCACAGTGTTTGAGATCATCTGAAAGAAGCGTACCATCATCTCCCACTCTCTTTCCATGATTTATGAAATCTAATACATTTAATTGCTAACAATATTTTATTTATTTATTTTATTTATGTACCTTTATTTTACCAGGAAGTCCCATTGAGATATAAAATCTCTTTTACAAGAGAGACCTGGCCAAGGTAGCAGCCAAACAAAACATAAACAAATACATAACAATAAAACAGTAAAACAGAAGAACAATTGTTGATGCACAGTGACTTCTCAAGCAAAACATTGACATTCCTCAATCACTGTATTATTTAAGATGATCTTAAAATCCTTTAAAGATATTAGTGTTTGCAATTTAAGAACTTTTTGAAGGTTGTTCCATGACCATGGTGTGTAATGAGAAAATGCTGTTTTGCCAAGGTCCGTCAGGACCTGGGGGACATTCAAAAGCAACCACTTGGAGGCACGCAAGTGGTAGCTACTGGCGCTGATGCAGAGTAGGGTGCTGAGGTATTCTGGGAGTTTAGACAGCAAAGCTTTATAGACAAACATGTACCAGTGCCGTTTTCTACGGATGGTTAATGATGTCCAGCCAACTAAGTTGTATAGAATGCAATGATGAGTGAGGGATTTTGCATTTAAAATAAAACATAAAGAGGCATGATACATTGAATCTAGGCTCCTTAAAGTGGAGGAGGCATGCATATACAGCATATCTCCATAGTCTATCACAGGTAAAAAGGTAGCTTCCACAAGTTTTTTCTTTGAGGCAAATGTAAAACATGATTTATTTCTAAAATAAAAACCAATCTTCATTTTGAGTTTCTTAACTAAATGTGAAACCTGCGATTTCAGTTATTTCATCCTAAAAAGTTTGGAGTAAGTTTCTTTGTTCATCCATCATAAGCTCATTTATTGCATCTTCAGCTTTTTTACAAGCCTCCCGAAATATTTTATATTCCCTTTCAAAATCTGGGCTGGCAGGATCCACACCCATCGGTTTGCCCAGAATGCTGATTGTGTCCATCAGGTGTTTTTCAGAAAAATTAAAGTAGGTTTCTGACAATTTGTTAATGAAGCTGGTTACAAGTAATGCCTGCATAACCATGTCAGTAATCAGCCTAAACTTGTCTTTTTGAGAAAGGTTCTGAGATTGTTTGGCAAAAATTTTCAGAGACCTATCCAGGCAGGTTTTCTCAGTGTTTGAGATCATCTGAAAGAAGCGTACCATCATTTCCCACTCCCTTCCCATAGCATCTAGATATTTGACCAGCATGTCAACGGTGGTTTTGAAGTCAACCTCATTCACCTTACAGTTTTCCAGTGTTGTTAAGATCTCTGTCAGCTCTTTCTGGTTTTTCTCCAGGTTTTCCAAACTCTCTTGTTGCTTCACTCTCACCTTGTCTAGCTGGGCTTGTCTCTGCTCTATGCGGAAGTGAGCATTTTCCACCGCCTTATCACCTGCCCGTTTTTTGCCACTTTTCTTAGCTTGCTGTGGGGGTTCAGGAGTAAAAAAGTTCAGGAAGTGGGCATTTTCCACTGCCTTATCACCTGCCCGTTTCTTGCCACTTTTCTTAGCTTGCTGTGGGGGTTCAGGAGTAAAAACTGGTGTGATTGTGAAGGCTTTGTTCTCACAGTCAAATATCTGACACCGTTTCAACAGATTCTGCATTCTTCCAATCATGACTTTTGTCATCACAGCATCGCATTTCCCTTCAGGTGCGATCTCGGTCAGCTCAGAGCACAGTTTAATGGCGTCTGTGCAGATGTCAAGTGCAACCTTTTTGGCTTTACAGTTTTTCTCACTGTCCACTGAGGTTTTTACCTGATTATATTGTTCCCCCAGGAATGATGTCTTTGCCATATCATATATTTCAGACCATTTAATTTCCTCTTTGTCAATGAAGCTGTTTAGTGTTTCAGTCAGCTTTAGAAGCAGTATTGCTTTGGTGAGTATATTACACATAGCAAAGGTATCCTCACTTTCATTTTCTGTATCCTGGGAACCAGCTATGGTATTTCTAACATTTACATTACATATTTGACCTCTGCTCTTTGCAGTCATCCTTGTCAATAAAGACAAAATTGTTAACATACCATCTATAAATGCATCTGAAAGGTTCATGGAAAACACTTTCCATCCAGATGGTACTTTTTTCATTGCTTCATCGAAATTAATCTCTGCTGCTGTTACCTGTTCATTTATGTAATCAAACATTTTCTGAGCTCTTTCATTAGCTAGATTTGATGCCTCTTTCTCAATTTCTAGCTCCTTACATTTACGTTCAACATTCTCCAGATCACTACCATATACCTTCTTTGCACTTTTACAAGCTTCTAAAAGTTCTTGGATCAGATTAATAACAAAGGTGAACTTTTTCTCTGTTTCATCAGCTAATTTTACACATTCGTCAGATATAGAAGACATGTTTTCCACTGTGACAGGGAGGAGATTCTGGTGCCACTCCTCGCTGTCCTGTAGTGACATCCTTTCAATGTAAGCTGGCACTTTGCCAGTGTGGAGACGGATCTGGTCCATGTTCTTGTGAGCCTCATTGAATGCCGCCCATCCAGAATGAACCACTTGCATAAGACAGGCAGAGAATGAGTCTGGGTACTTGATGTACTGAAAGCCATCTTTTGGAGGGCTTTTGTTGATGGAGAAATCAACCTTTCTGGAGATACAGACCAGTTCCCCCAGAATGGCTATGGAGACTGGGGCAGGTACCAGGTACTTCACCCAATTACCATATGGTTGCATTATTGGTTTGATGTCTTTTTCAATATACTTGGTAGGTTTCAGTAGGTTTGCCATTGTCCCCTTTCCTGTAAGGAATCAAAAATGTGTCCCATGATATTTCAGATTTGAACATCAGTGTTTTTGGTAACACTTTACTTTAGGGTGCTCTTCATAAGGCTACATTTACTTATTTGCTTTATTATTTATTATTGTTTATTATGTTTCTTTGTTCTATTGGGTTAACCGGGACCGTGTGTACGCAATTTCGTTCCACCTCATGCAAATGTGATGCGAATGACAATAAACTTATTTGACCTTGACATTCACAACATGAACCCTTCATGACAGCGGACATATCTTGACAAAAGCATTTTTAAAGGTTCATTCCAACTTTTGCAGCTGTCATAAATGCTGACACTGGGAATTCCTGTGTCAAGTTAACATATCACCTATGTCGACTATTATAGGTTTAAGCTGACATTGAGTTGTTATGTCACTGTTTTCAAGTGACGTAAAAAGTTATAAGACTGACCGTAAACTTCAGTGTGTCAGACTGACATAATTTGTGTAAAGCCAGCTGTAAAATAGATGGTGAATACTTTTTAATGGTGGGTTACATGGACACAATGAACAGCAGCTTAATCTCAATGCATTATTTGAGTCTAGCAAAAATAGACTTAATACAGTTGATGGCAAAAAATGTTCATTGGCAGCAGAGGCGGAGCTTAGCGGGTTGTGACATCATAGACGGGGAAAGGCTTACATGGTGTTCCTTCATAAGCGCAATAAGTAGGTCACCTATACCCCTCCACCCTTTATCATACACACATGGCTATGGGCCCTATTTGACATTGAGAGAAAATAATCTTGTTTTCTGTGCATGCAGCATTAGCCTCAGGTAGCTAGCCAGATGCAGATGGGGTTACAGGGTTACCAACTGACATTGCATCTGGCGTGACATATCAATTCTGTGCACAAAATGAAATATTCCTTTTGATTTCTGTGCACGAAAGAAAGTGAAGTCTTTTTGCTTTTGTGGACAGAATGCAGCAAGACATTTCTGTGATTTCGTCATTAAATGATGATTTTTGTGGGACAAAATGTACACGAAAATGAGTGCCTGGCACTTGGTGCCCTGTACCAGGCACATATAGGCATATAAGTTTTGTTGAAGTAAAGAAAACTTTAGCAGTTTTTGTTAATGTGCTATTATAAATTAGTATAAAACACATAATAAATAAAACATTGAGCCAACAAGAATTAAGGAAGAATTTAAGCAATTTAACTCTCGTGTTATGGCTTCCTGTTCTGGTTCTTCAGACTTCTGTACTGTGGCCTAATGTTTTAACGAAGGAATAAAACACTTTAACTTGAATGCGCCATTTCAAAATTGAAATAAAACATTTAGCCAACAAAGTTCTAAGGAAGAAAACCCATTAACTCTTTTTGTCAGTGTGTATAAATTGGTATAAAATGTGCTATTTCAAATTAGAATGAAACATTTATCCAACAAGAATTAAGGATGAATTTAAATACTTTACCTCAAATGTGCTCCAGACTTGTGAAATGTCCTGTTAGAAATGATGGATCAAAGCTGGGAACTGGGGTATATCACAGTTTTTCACCTTGCAGAACCTGTTCTACTGGTTCCTTATCACCAGTCTCCCCCCTCCTGCCAACAGTTGCCAGAAGAACCAATTTTCTGTGAACAGCCATGCCCCTCCCAGCTGTGGTAGATTGATTAGGAGCTCTATTTCAGTGTGCCTTGCACTGCTGTTTGGTGTGAGATCCTCTCAGTTTCAGGGAGTCTGAGTGATTCCTGTATGATTGTCGGTTTCTTGGGGGTATTCCATGAAAGTAGCTAAAGAAAAACAGATTTTCCTGAAAAAGTCAGACTCAAACTAGAAAATGTAAAAGAGATCAGAGAAATTATTGAGGCTGTATTCATGTCGGAAGCAAATAAATAACTGCTTCACTTGAAGAGGCTTAAGACAGTATCTACCAAAGTGTAGTTAAATGTGAAAAAGGCACAACATGTAAAATGATATATACTAAATGAAAAACAGATCATTCAGATATCATGCATGTATATGTCCATCCATCTTCCAACCAGTTACCCTGGTAATGTTTTAAGGATAAAACTTGAATAATGATGCATGAAAATGTGATCAGAAACTCATATAAACTCATATAACTCATATAAAAATTACTCGTATTAAAATTACCACGTTATTTGGATTATCTTGATCACATTTCATTTTATTCCTAGCCAGACAAGGGCTCAAGTACAATCGCTGTACCCATCTGGAAATCAACAATAGATTTAGGGACAAAAACTCCACCGGAGACACGGTAACTGAAGAAATCCACGAGCCCGACCCCACATCACCGGCAGCGCTCGACCCAGCGAAGAGACACCACAAGTGGCGTGAGGGAACCCAGAAGGGCGGTAAGCTGGAAGGTGTCCGGCCTAAACTAAAGGCTAATCCATCCAGACCAGGGTAAATGTGAGAAAATGAAGCAATGGTAATTCTGTTTTTGTTTCTTTTTCTCTCTTAAATAAAGAGTACCGATAAGAGTACCATTAAGGGACCGTGCCGATAAGCAGTATCGTTATGAGTAGTAGTACAGTTAAAATCTTAATGATACCTGTTTCTAATTAAAATTGGGGGGTTGGAAGCTGAAGGGTAGAGAATTTCACTCTTGGTCTCTTTTTTTATCCCAAATGCATTGTGAAATATGTTTATTACATTCTGTACATTGTTTCTGACTCAGAACTATAGTGCTTTTTCTATATTAATCTGCTCAGTAGTATGTATGGCTCTTTTTATATTGTTGAGTTTGCCTATTTTTTATGAATCCAGTTTGGTCCTCATCTGTTAAAGGCATTGCAGCGTCCATTCTTTAAACTGCCAGTGTACAGTTTATAGTCTGTGTGGAGGACACTGACACCTCTATATCCTTCCTGTCCTGTCCTGTCCTGCCCTTTTCTTCCTTGAGGACAGCTGATACAAAGGCTTCTATCTACGAGTGGGGGAGAGAGCCTTCTTTTAAAATGTAATGAAAACAGGCCTACAGCATATTATTGACGTTCTGTCTTTTTAAATTCCTTCTCATTTTTCTTTTGGTTCCAATAATGGCACACTTTGGAGGGGGGGGGGGTACTTATGTCAACCTAGGGCCCCAAGAGAAGGTTTTCCATCCCTGTCCACGGTTCTATCAGGTGGCTTTGCTAACTGATGGGTATGTAAGATAGAAGCTTGAAATACTCAGTTCTACTCCAAATGGTCTAAATGCTGGTGGCTGTCTTCTTTAATTGCTTACTTGGATTACAGTGTTCAGTTTATTAAATGTTAGACAAGTTTCTCTTACACACCTGATACTATTTTCATGTAAAATATTCTGGGAAATTTACTATATAAATTGTATACTTACCTGGTGCTGCAGTGATCAGATCAAATACTTGCAGGTACTTGCAACTTCACAGCCTTCCTGTCTCAGACTTTGTGATCTTTGTGGTCGTTGTGAGCAGATTTAGTTCTGTTTCTCTGCCCTGCCCTCAACTCCCCAACACAACCTCCCAACATTTACATTTCTACATTTGTTAAAATGATCTACATTGGTTACTAGTTAATTTAATAGCACCATACCGGTGCAGTTCTGTGGAGTGACAAATCACGCTTCTCTGTCTGGCAATCTGATACATGACACTGGGTTTGACAGATGCCAGGAGAACATTACCTGCCTGACTGCATTGTGCCAGCTGTAAAGTTTGGTGGAGGAGACATAAGGAGGGATGATGACCTCAACCGCATTGAACACTTTTAGGATGAACTAGAACAGAGATTGCGAGCCAGGCCTTCACATCCAACATTAGTGCCTGACCTCACAAATGCTCTTTGGGACGAATGGGCAAAAATTTCCACAGACACACTCCAAAATCTTGTGGAAAGCCCCCCCAGAGGAGTGGCAGCTGTTGCAGCTGCAAAAGGGGGACCAACTACTTGTTAATGTATGTGGATTTAGAATGGAACTTCATAAAGGTTCCTGTAGGTGTAATGGCCCAGTGTCCAAATACTTTTGTCCATACAGTGTATATAAAGCCAATACATCTAGAAAGTAAAGGTATTATATAATAATTCATGTTTTGCTTGATTAAATGATACTCCTGTGTTGTGTAATAGCACCCCATCATCGATTCACCAGTTGGCCATCCATGGACAGCATTCGGTAGGTACTGACCACTGCCTACTGGGAACACCCCACGAAACCTTTTGCTTTGTAAATGCTCTGACCCAGTTGTCTAGCCATCGCTATTTAGCCCTTGTCAAAGTCGCTCAGATACTGACATTTTTCCTGCTTCTAGCTCATCAACACAAGAACTAACTGTTCACTTGGCCAATATATATAATGTAATGAGATAATCGATGTTAATCACTTCATCTGACAGTTTTTATAACGTTACGGTAAGTTAAACGTGAAAAATACACTGGCTCAGTTTATATAGCTTTTCTCAAAGACTGCATACTTTAATAATCTGATAAATTAATTTAGACATTATTAGGTTAACCTAACCTGCTAGTGATGTTTATCAGCTTCTTTATGGTCTGCATGTGCTTCACACTCTACAGAAACCACAAATTCCTCTAGAGAAACAGCAACTTCCTCTGCAAACAGTGAGAGAGTATCAGCACTGTGGGTTCACTGCTGCTCGAAGTGTGACTTCTGCAAAGACAACCGAACAGCCGCCGGCTCCATGGTGCTGGCCGTTGGTCTCATGGTCCTTACTGCTCTGTCTATAGATATAGGTACACAAGTTTCTCCATTATTTGCCTTTCTTTTATTTAAAAGTGAGCAGACACTCAGCTTCAGTGAGATATTCTCATAATCAGTGAAAATCCCCAGAAGGCAGGAACTCTGTGTGGCAGAGGGGATTGTGCTGTTTGTGACAGGCGTCCCCATATACTGATACACCTGTAACATCAAATTCACTGCCTAATATTGTGTAGGTCCATCTCATGCTGCCAAATCAGCTCTGACCCATTGAGGCATGGACCCAAGATTTCCAAGCAGAACATGGCCCAGAGCATCACACTGCCTCTGCCGGCTTGACATCTTCTTATAGTGTATCCTGGCGCCATCTCTTCCTCAGCTGTCCACAAGATGTGTTGAACAAGACTCATCAGACCAGGCCACCTTCTTCCATTGCTCCATGGTCCAGTTCTGACACTCACCTGCCCATCGTAGGCACTTTCGGTGGTGAACAGGGGTCAACATGACCAGTCTGCAGCTTGGCTGCCCCATGTACAACAAGCTCTGATACACTGTGTTCTGACACCTATCCATCATAGCCAGCATTAACTTTCTCATTATTACAGTAGGTTAACCTAACCTGCTAGTGCGTACAAAAGTCCAGCGACTTTGGCAGATGCTGTTTTCATTATCTTTTCATGACCTTATTGCTGAGGCAGAGAAAGAAACCGGATCCTCAGAGAATAAGCAACTTTTGCAAATCTGAGGGTGGAGAATAACTGAGCTTCTCATGGCTGCTGCTCTTCCCTGCTCAGATGTTTATCAGCTTCTTTATGGTCTGCATGTGCTTCACACACTACCGAAACCACAAATTCCTCTAGAGAAACAGCAACTTCCTCTGCAAACAGTGAGAGAGTATCAGCACTGTGGGTTCACTGCTGCTCGAAGTGTGACTTCTGCAAAGACAACCGAACAGCCGCCGGCTCCATGGTGCTGGCCGTTGGTCTCATGGTCCTTACTGCTCTGTCTATAGATATAGGTACGCAAGTTTCTCCATTATTGGCCTTTCTTTTATTTAAAAGTGAGCAGACACTCAGCTTCAGTGAGATATTCTGCAAGGGCCCTGTTGTTGTCCATGAATAACCAAATGATTCTGTCATGCCTTGCAGTGATTCTGGGATGTTTTACAACTTGTTGAGGTGGAATATTTATTCCATATTTATTTTATTTTACACAACTAGACATTAAATCATATGCTCTTCTGTGGTCTGTTGCTCAAACACAGCTGTCTGTGCAACCAGTACTTGAATGATGTTTGGATTTCAGTATATTTCCCATGTTTTGTCCATGACCTGAAGTATCCTAACCTAACATTCATGGGTGTCGATATGTATTCATTCAAATGCAATTTTCCTTACCATCTCTTTCCACTACTGCTTTCCCACACTGGATAAAAGAGTCTGCTAACTGTAATGTAATATCTCAGCAGCCAGTTTTCGGTCCTACTTTTAAAAAAGTACGTCGGCATCAATTTCACAGTCAGCTGTACAGTAAGTAATTCGTTTTGTTATCAAGCTGCTAACTTTCATCATCACCACCTAGTTCTGTGACATATAACGGTATTGACGATAACCGTGATGTTTTAAAAAATGAAATATCAATATCGTGTTAATAATTGTCATGCCCCGATCATCCGCTCCCCTCGTGTGTGCCACGCCCCCTCATTAACCCAGTGTGGATTCCCCGTGTTTACCAGCTGTTCCTGATCGTTGTCATTAGTCCATTGTATTTAGTCCGCGTTTCCGTTTGTTTCCCCAGTCCGGTCATTGTTATGTTAGCCCTAGTGTTGTTACGGTCATTAAACTCCGTGTTTGCCCAAACGCCTGGCTTTCAGCGCCTTTACTGCGCTCTGTGTGTCACTGCGCGTGACAATAATACAAAAACAGTATGATAATATTGTAAGAAATCCAGTGCCAGTAACTGATTCACACTCCAGCAGAGTAGGTGGCAGTATTGCTCCTTAATACTGTATTTAGGAGAACAGGATTAGTAAAATAAGTGAATGCAGTTTTTACCTGGTACACAAGCTAGATGATGTTAGAGAGGATGCAAGAATTTCATTGTGATAATTATAAAATCAATAGGTGACACTTTTTTTTTTTTTTTGCTTTTTATCCCAATATACAGTACAATACATACAAGTACCTGGGGGTCCACCTTGACAATAAACTGCACTGGTCTGCCAATACTGAAGCACTTTAAAAGAAAGGGCAGAGCAGACTCTACTTCCTTAGGAGGCTGGGGTCCTTCAATCTCTGCAGCAAACTCCTGCTTATGTTCTACCAGTTTGTCATGGCCAGTGTCCTTTTCTATGCTGTGGTATGTTGGGGAGGCAGCACTAGGAAGAGGGATGCTGGATGACTGG
>JAODJW010003370.1:0-13680 GCA_026777045.1 Hyperopisus bebe | reverse complement strand
ACATAAAATTTCAGAATGTCTCTTTCACCTATGTGTAGCCAACCCCTGTGTCTAAAGCTTCAGAGCTCAAAAGTCTTATCTAGAAATGTCTATAATGTGATTTTTTTACAATTTCTCAGCATGTCTGAAAATAGGTTTTTGAAAAGTATATGTTGATTTTAACAAAAAATAGAATAACATTTTAAGTGGTCTCAGATTATTGGTGCTGAGTTTGTGCTGGATAAATTATTGGTGCTGAGTTTGTGCTGGATAAAAGCACTTGCAACACTTTGGGATAAATGTTTTTTAGACAGGTGAAATATTTTAAAACGTCAAGGCATGTCGGACTACCCCAAAAGTAGCTGAGAGACCTCAGACTCAGAAGTGTTAACTAGAGCAAACATGCATATGAAAGACTAAGTATTGTGTTTCTCTTCTAAAGCCATACATATCTCTACAATTGAGATTTCTTTGCAGAGACACATATAGACAAAGTACACTAGTCAGAAAAATTTGCATACATAGACAACCCAGATATTTTACAAAGGCATGTGGTAAAGATTAATATCAGTGCCATACTGTCCTCGATCGTGGTGGGTTTCCAAAAATTAAACTTAATGGAAGTCTGAATATTAAATGGACAAAGTGATTTGATTTGTTCTTATATCCCAAGTTGTAGTCTAAAAGCAATAAGGCCATCATCAATTATATTTGCTTTAGCGGAAATACACTCCATCAACCATTAAGATAGCTCTCACCTTTTCTCAGCCCTGCTAAATCATGTTACGCAGTCTAACACAGTCTAGCTTCACAATCTGTTTGGTGACTGCTGCCATACGTTTCACTCACTTTTATACCACAGGCTGATTATGGAATTCAATCTGACTGCCCCAGCTCAGTTTGTAAGTGCATTTCAATTTTTGGCAATTATACACATAATGGATATAAAGCTGAGCGCCCACAAGAAAAAATAACCTTGACCCCCCTGCATGAAATGATCCAGTGCAAACACAGGGAGAACATGCCAACAGCACACATGTGAATTTATAAAAAGACTTACTTATGGATGAAACCACAATGACCAGAAATATAATTCCAGTTATTCCTACTACATAATCAAGTATTTTCCCTCTTTTTTCTCTGTCTTTAGAATATTTTGTCCAAACCACAATGTGGACAGCTGAAAGGAGAAGAGAATAGAATTAGTCACCATAAAAATCATGTTAAATAGAGATTATAAAAACAAACATGTTCAGCACCCCATATTTATGGATGATCCATGTGGGGAAATTCTCTTTTTGCCCAGCCCATTTTGCTCTCCATGAAAACAAACTTGGCAGTGAAGAGCTACCACCTGCAGTGGTGGCCAGGGAGCTGGGAGTCAAGGCCCACAGATCTGCTAAGGCTGGGTTTGAATGGGTGACCTTACAATCACAGGCACAGAGGATTAGCCCAGTGAGGCACACACTGCCCTTAAAGGGAATAAATCCCCATGAGCAAATGCAAACAGCACACAGACACAGAGGAGGGGGACCACTATGCTGCCCCATGGATACAGATTAACAGTGAACAAAACAGATATTATTGAAATTTAATTGATGTAATTCATTGCACATTTCTATATAAACATGGTTTAAAAAATACAACTATGCCTAATTCTGATTCAATATCCCTGAAATCCATTTATTAACTTACTTTGGACTATAATCAAAAAGATGATTCCACCCAACATGCCTCCAAATGTTGCTTTCACAGGTAAAGATTGGGAATGTTTTGCTGAAAACTCAATGAAAGACCCTGAAATGAGGAATGACGTAATAATAGTCAGTCAACAAGTAATTAATGTCAGACACAAGAAAAAACAAATGCATTCAGTTCAATTATGTATCAGATGCTTTTGTCTAAAGTAATGTGAAAGTAACTATCAGAGAGCAGGATCAGCCTATGGTTAAGTTCTAACCCATAGAGCCACACAGGTTAGGAAGCAGATTAATAAGGGTCATGAAAAGTCAGTGAGGGTGTTTGGCTGGGAGACATTATTCAACCTAAATCATGCTTCCTAACAACTATAAAGCCAAACTGCCCCCAGCCCAAACAAAGACAGTTTACTTCCTTAATCCATCAGCCTCCCTCTGGCCCAGGTGCTGACAGGAATCTCTAGGCCTGCAGAGCTGTGGAGCAGCAACTTCATGCTGATCTTCCTCTGCTTATTATTATTTTAAATAATCCCCATTTCTTAGCTATTTAAAACCATCCTCTTTCAGACAGTTGGGCACTGGAGCAGATCAGATTAAGCACCTGTCTAAAGGGAAACAAGCTGAGCTTCTCCCAGGACTTTGGCTGGAAAACTTCAGGTTACAGGTCCTTGTCTTACCCACCCTGCTAAGGACAGCCTCTCTTAACTGGGTTACTGCATGGGGGTGTAAGCTGGGGATTCAGGTGGGAATCGAGCTCAGATTTAAAGGTATTTTAAAACCTGAGGTGCCAAGAGCAACAAAATCACCTAAAGTCTGTAAAGTAATGAGGTGAAAAATGAGCAGTTTGTGCTAAAACACTAAAGTATGTTCAGCATCTTCAAAGATGCACCACTGTGTGTTTAATATTTTACCAGGAACTGCTGCTTTATTCTGCTTTAATGTTTCTTAAACAGTTATTTCCAACCAAGAAATCTGAGTGGACAAGTGGTGTTCTATGCGTGCTGTTATCAGAGTACAGCTGCACTCATACATTTCACATAAGACATATCACTTTGCTTTACAGGTGTAAAAAACCATTACTTAATCACTTTGGAGTTGATGATTCCCCCATGGGACCAAACTGAAATCTTGCCAAACCATCTAAAACAAACTATGAGTTTTTGGTCATAAAAACATTAAAAATAACACCCCCAGAAACACTGAAAGGTCTACTTTTGAAATATATATACAGGAAGAAACTGAGTATATTTGTAGAGCCTTGTAAGCAGAACAAAAAGAACAAGAGTCACATGAGTACTTGAGTCTCGAAGCAGTCCAACCATTTGCAAATAGCGATATTCATATGATAATGATAAAATAATCCCCCAGTTGTTACTGGGTCAAGAAAACACGTGAAAATTACACTTGTATAACTTAAAGAAATGATATAACTTACGTGTTCTCTGTTCATTTAAAAATGGAAGCAACTTACATTTGAAACCACCTGAATGGTTTCAGCTATCTAAGTTGCCAATGGGATCTATTGGTAAATGTGGCCCAGTTCAACAGTAAAATATGAGTATATTTTGTAAATTATTATATGATGCAAAGTAGTTTAGCAAGTGTTTGTGTTGCTTGGTTGACCAGTTGACTGGTTGGAATTATTTATTTTTGTGAAGGCCCATAAATGTTTAAATAAATAATCAAGTAAAGTATTCTGTTGTGACTTATTATTGTTACCTTATAAATGCTATTCGATACTCAAAGCTGTGCTGTTGTATTCCAATATCTTATGGCTGTGATTGTCTATTGGAGTACAGCCGCAGTCCTTCTTGTATGGTATTGCTTAAATAACCATTGATTAAACCTTAACTTACCTGTTAGTGCACCCACTATAATGATGGGAAATGCAGTTGACAGAGAGAGGAGTATAATAAACTGCCATGTAGCTGCAAAATTAAAACAAGAGTTACTTTAAATGTAAATTAAAAATGGGATAATTTAATATATGTTGCATTCATTCCATCACATATCACACCAGCTACCCCTAAGTAAGGTAAGGAAGGGTGGGTGCACTCTTATTACAGTGTGTTGCCACACACATCACACAACGAGCTACTTCAGGGATGAGAACCTGAGTGCAGCTGTGCAGTGGGTGATACCTCATCACCAGACTAGTCCAAATGGACCAGTGTGAGTTTTTTTCCTGTTGCTGGAGTGCCAACCAACATCCCATAGTTGTTAATAGAGGGCGGACTCTGGCGCGATTTGCTGCCGCTGCTTTCCTATTATAAATTAACTGCAATTGAACGATTGATTTAGCTAACTTTAATCAAGCTCCAATTTTTAAAAAAAACGTAAAAATGTTTTTTGGCACTTTTTCAATGTTTTGAAACGTTTTAATATTGTGGTTACAGTGATGCTGGCGAACACTGTGACCTGGTCTTGAGATTACAACGCTGACCCAAGGTGCTGCTGCTGTCCTCTGCTGATACTCTAATGCTGGTGAACACCGGTGTGACTTACTGCAGCTGTTTTGTAGAGGATAATCTGGCTTGCCCGAATTTTGTTCACGATGTGGACCCTCCACCCAACACTGGTAGGGTTATCAAACACAGCGTGCTAACCAGCCCAGCCTGGTGGGCTACCACTGCTGTTGAAAGCAACTCCACTGTTGTCAACTTTGGTCTACTGAACATAAGCTCACTTACGAGCAAAAGGTCTATTATTCAGGATCTCCTCACAGACCGTAAGTCTGACTGGCAACAACCCAATGACTTTTCCCAACTTAATGAATCCACTCCGCCGGGGTTTCTTTACACCTGTAAGCCTCACAGCTCCGGCAGGGGGGGAGGTCTTGAGACAATTTATAGTGAGAAGTGGAAAGTCTCACCAGTGTCTGACCAGCCCTGGCCACCTTCAGATCGCTTGACCCTCTGTACTGCAACACTTCCCTGGCTCTGTGCCAGTGTCAGTCACACTTTCTTTTGAAGCCTACAGAGAGCCATGCTGCTCAGACTCCTTGGGAGACCTAGACATCTCTGGAGGTGGATGCTGACTTTCTTCTCCAGTATCTCAAATGTCAAGATTGGTACTTCTTAAACCAGAAGTGGCCACAAAACTCTTGGAAAAAAACTGTGCTCATACAGCCATGTTTTAAATTTCCCCAGTAGGCCAGATAGATCCACTGATCTCCTCCAACCAAAACCAGTGCAGGTTGACTTGATGGCTGTTGTGTTCCACCCCATCATGCCCATCCTATCAGCTTTTCACGCCCCTGAAGGATCCAGTGACATCCCAGGACTGACTCTGTGGTGACTGTTATGTCATCCATAAATGCTCTGATGGGTGGCTGGTGTTGGGCAGTTTCTGTTTTAGTTTCTGTACTCTGGTTCAGCAGATTTTGTAAGCATGTTCATGGTGACAGAGAACAGGATCACAGAGATAATGCAGTCTGTGATGATTCTGATCTCAACCATATGCCAGCCTGATATAACAGCTCCTGAGGAGGCTCTCACCCTGACACTGCTGCAGTAATCCGCAATGAGATCTCTGACTACTGGGGACATGATGTTCCATCAAAGTAGCTCACTGTGGAATTGAGTCATATGCATTTATCAGGTTAAGCCTTAGGACTGACAGATTTTTCTTGTTCTCCCTGGCCTGCTGTGTCTCCACACCCATGTACTCCAGGCATCTAGATATTTATGAAATGCCCCCTTTCTGAAGTGATGTAGTGATTTAAGTGTTCTTCGCAAAAAAGGTGCACAGTCAATACTGGCCCTTCTCCAGATGACTCGGAGGAGCTTCCAAAGGTACGACAAGAGTTTAGGGTAAATCTTGTACTTTGTATGGGGTGTCACTCGGGCCTGGAGCTCGTGCTCTCCTGACTCTCAGGAACCTCTTTCAGCTGCAAGTCTGACATGTCTGCATCAGTGTGCTGCACTTTCCCAAGTCCTGATCTCTTGCTGGCTCGCTGTACATCTGCTTCAGATGCTGTTCTCTCTCCCCCTCTGAACAGGCCAGTTTGTTGCTATGCTTCTGCCCAAACAGTCCCTTCATGAACTTGAAGGGCTTGGTGATGAATGCAGTGCTTTCAGGCTCTTTCACGGTGTTGTCTCCAATGCCATACTGCCCGGCGGAGAATCGTGATCTTCTTGTGTTGGATGTACATCAGCTAAGCCAAGCCACTGCGCTTCCTCTTCTATTGCTTGCTTCTATTGGGACCTGAGGGTTTTCATCTCCTGTATGATACTATGGATCTTCATTGCTCTTTGGTTCTTTTCATATGGTCCTTTGGAAGCTCTCGGTTGCTTCTCTCTAAATCACTCTGACACAATGCTGACAATGATTGCTGTCTTGTTCAAATTAACTCTGAACACCCATCATTATTTAACAGTGTCTTTGCAAGCACCTTTTTTTAATCAGGGACAACCTTCTTTATTATTATGTGTAGGAAACATGTAAACATGTAAACATACCTGTAAATAATTTCCGATACGGAGCCATATAAAACAATACCAGGATATACAGCAGACTGACGATCGGACAAGTAACAGCCTCTTCTGTGGATCCTGGGAAACAGTTAACATTATGTTTTTTTTATTTACTTAGCAAACCCCTAAATAAATTTTATGGAGCCCCTAAAGGGACATAGGTGATTAATTTTTTTTTTTACTGTATGCTGTCAGCCATCACATACTAACTTTAGGGGCTCTGTGCTTTTTTATCCAAAGTGACTTAGAATTGTTCCCCAGGTCTGAATGCAGCACTGGAATCCCTATTTTTCCTGTTTAAATTTCTCACAACTTCCTTCCTTCTACTCTGCTGAACTTTACATTGGATTTCATGTTATCCATCATTTCATTATTCAATGATAGCATAAAATTCTATAATTAGTCACCAGGGGCCGCTGCCTCTGCTGTTGTTAATTACATCTTTATTTCATCACAGTTGGCAGTAATCCAAATAAGCAGATGCTCATTCTGAATTAACAAAAAATAAAATCAGTATGATCCTACCCAGCCCATTTAATTTGTCAATAAAGTAATCTTTTAGGGCAATGTTTCTCAGCCTTTTTTCTGCCACAGCACACTTTTCATAAGGAAATTATCTCAGGGCACACCACTGATTAACACATACTACTAGTTGGCCCTTACCAGTAACACATATCACACTGCTCTTTAGCTGATGGTTCAGGAACAAGTACATTTTCTGAAATTCTTTTCAAAAATTTGTCCATGATTTTGACTTTTTACTACTGGGCAGTTGGCAACATATAAACAGTCTTATTCTTATTGTTACTCTATATTTGATGTACATGACAAGTGTACTTAAAGCCTATTGGACAATTAAGGGTATAAAAAGTCACTTATACACAAAGCTTTTCTTTGTATAAGTCACTTGAAGTGCATTCAGAATTGAACTAAAAATACATAAGCATAATCTATTTAGTGTTTATGTGTGTGTGCGAGTGTGTGTGAGACATTAATAAAATTTGCCTCAAATTAAATTTAATTAAATTTGCTTAAATTAAAGCATCATTTAACTGATATTCAATGGGCTCACCTTCAGTTACACCCCACAGGATGAAGGCTCCGGAAACCATGACTGGTGGAACTGTCACATGTGACCAGTGACTCAACAGAGCCTGTTTGCTTTTATCTATGGAGAGAAAGGAGAACCAAACTTAACCACATGCTGTTTAAAATTAGACGATGGTTCATGCAAAGTTTAATGATCTACAGCCATTCTCAGATGGTCATTCTGCTGCATGCTCACCTCCAGACACCCAGGACAGACTGTCAGTCTCACTAGATGCAGCTGCTGCATTATTTTTAGTATAATTTCAATGACGACATCAGCTTTGGTTTATTGTTTTGGTTTGCTGGGGTTTAAAGTGATAAAACTTGAAATGAATTGAAATGATTCATATTCACAAATATGTGTTTGTTACCAGAGACACAGGATCAAAGTATGTTAATTACATCACAGTTAAGCCCTGCAATGGACAGGCACCCTGTGTAGATACAGTCCTGCCTGATGCCCCATGTCTGCTGAGATAGATAGATGCTTTATTGCAAGTACAATGAGATTTATTTTGGAACAGGCCAGCAGATGCACAGTATATTTTCAATTAAATAGATTCGAGGCATAAATAAAATGGGAGAGTATGTTCAGTCACTATATATGTACTAGACATATATACACAATAAGCTGCTTGTAAGTTCACGGAGGTAGAGTTTTCAAGTGGACTAAATGCACATAAATATGGAAATTGCACATGTGGGTTGTCGCTTCAAAATGTTTGCGATCAGTGCTGCTAGTTCAGACGTGTGATGGATGTGGGGTAAAAACTGTTCCTCAGCCGGGTCGTGCGTGAGATGCCCTCTACAGGATAAGTGGCTGCAAACATTGATCTACTGATGCCATCATAATTACTAGAAATGACAGAACAGATGCTACTGACGAGTGTAGGAGGGCAGAACGCAGGTGGAAAAAAGATGTTACACGTATCTTTTGACATTTTAAAAGAAACTTGGTTAAAATATCAAAGAACTGTTAAATCAGAAAAAACTAAATATTTTTCTGATATTGTTCTTGATATTGTTTAAATTTTTTAAACTTTAATGAAAACAAAACCGAGGTTCTAGTCTTACAGTCCAGTACTGCATGTGATGCATATGTAGACCTAGGCCCCCTAGAACCATATGTGAAAGACACAGCCAAAAACCTTGGCATAATTTTGGACTCTAATTTTAAAATGGAGAAACCAATTAACACAGTTGTAAAGTCTAGCTTTTTCCAATTAAGGCTTTTATCCAAGGTCAAACCCTTCCTATCATTCAAAAACTCTGAGAGGGTTATACATGCCTTTGTTTCATCCCACCTAGACTACTGCAATGCCCTGTATGTGGGCATTAGTTGCTCCTCCTGATCCCGTCTTCAACTAGTTCAGAATGCTGCAGCCCACCTTCTAACCAGAACGCGAAGGTGTGAGCATATTACACCTATGCTCGCAGCCCTTCATTAGCTCCCTGTCCATTATAGGATTCATTTCAAAATTTTTTTATTTGTTTTCAAATCTGTACATTGTCTGGCACCTTCTTACATATCAGGTCTTTTAAAAGTTCATACACCATCCAGGGCTCTTAGATCAGCTGACCAACTCCACTTAGTCATTCCTCCCTCTAGGCTAAAAAGCAGAGGTGATCGGGCCTTTGCAGTGATTGCACCTACAGTAAGCTCTGGAACAAGTTGCCACTGCACATGCGCCTGGCTCCTTTCTTGGCTGTTTTTAAATCTCATCTTAAAACCCATTTCTATACAATGGCATTCAATACAGCATGAGTGTGTTATTTAGTTACCTGTATTTTTTTGTATTTTGTTTCATGTTTACTTTATGTTGTCTTTTCTGTTTGTCTATCAGGTCGTATTTCCTTGCTTGTGCAGCACTTTGGTCAGCTGTTATTGTTGTTTTTTAAGTGCTTTATAAATAAATGTGACTTGACTTGACTACACTTACCTTCCCTTATTAAATGCCTGACAGATAAAGCACCAGTAAGTAGGACTACAGGTGTGACAGCGATGCACAGCCCCAGAATCAGCCAATGCAGGGAGGAATAACCTAAAATATTCAGAATTACATTCCATTAGTCATTTTCTAAAATAGGCTGTTTGTCATGCTGCAGCATAATCAATACATCCACACCATTTAGTCTCACAAAGTGGAGCAGAATTTTATGAACAAATCTTTGTCCATAAGTGTGACAACATGTCATACAGCTGCCTAATTGTATTACCCAGTCACATTATGTTATGTGCAATTAATAAAACACTGTGTTATTACTGCATTTTTTTCCAGTCACACTCTCATGGTCTCCATAGATCCTAAATGAATATTAATAATAAAACCATACTTATACATTCACTGCATCACTCATATAAAATACCTGTTATGATAGAGCTGAACACTGCACTAAAGCTGAAGCCTGAAACAAATATTCATTCATTCATTTTATGTATTCTGTGCCTTTAAAACTGAACTAAATTTGATCCTTTCTACTGTTACACAGCAGATCCAACACTATTGCATTTGCATAAAGATCAGTCTGCAGCAGAACCACTGAGGCTTAGCGGAATGAAAATGTGATTTAATGACACAAACCAAACACAAATGTTGAGATGCATGTTAAAACCAGTCCTTCTAGTGACTCACCCAGTGCTGCTATCCTGGCAGTTCTATTGGCAGAATCAGTATCTGAGTGGACTTCACACCTGAACTCTCCTTTGTCTTCAGTCTTCACATTCCTCAGTTTCATTGAGAAGTTTCCTTTGGGAATTCCCTCAGTGAAGAATTCAGCTCTTCCAGAGTATCTTCCATCCTGTGACTCTGGTCTGTTCTCTCCATTATCATACAAAAGGACTAAGATGTCATTGTCATCTGTCTTTATTCATTTCACCTGAAGCTCTATCACATTAACATGGGTGTCCACAGAGCAGCTGAGAGTCACCTCCTCTCCCACATGTGCATAGACAGGCTCATCTGCACCCGTCACCACCAGCCGCTCTGGAACAAGAACAGGAAAATTCACACAACCTGGCAACCTGGCATTTTGTGTTTTCCCTCCCATCGTATTCAAGGAGGAAACTTAGGTATGTGTGTTTGTTTCTCAGCAGAAGAATGCAGTGTTACACCAAGTCCCAAAAACCTGAAAAGTACAGTCTGCTTTGGAATTCGCTGGTAGTAGCATTGGTTTGGAAAATCCCGTGAAAATACCACATACCGCGGTATCCCGTATGGACAGTATGGCAATATAAAAATTATATACTGTTAATGTTATGGCAGGGCCTGATGAAGGGATGGAAGAGGAAGAATGTTCCATTGAAAAACAGGAAAAATAAGAACAAATTAAAACACACAAAGAAATAAAGTTGGAGCTAGCCTTGGAGACAACCACAGCTACCAACACAGAGTAAGAACTACAAATACAGACAAGGAAGTGAACAAAGGCTGACATTATACACAGATAAGAAAGGCTAACAAGGGGCAGGTTTGGGCTAAGAAGATAAAAGCCATCCCGTGGTCTGGAAGCAGAATGACCCCCCCAAAACAGTAATAACACCAGTTTTTCCCTAAACAAATAATATGAAAATAATGAAACACGATGATTTGTCCGACCTTGTTGCATTGTCCTACCATAGTATGTTACGACAGGTAAATCTATCAATTGGTGCTACCCTATCATTTTTATGTGGTGAAACTAAAAGCAGATTGTCCTAGAAATAATTAAGTGACAAAACAAAATAAAATGAATGTAATTTAATATAAGTAGCGCATCTCAATAATCTAAAATACCTTATCAGATTGCATTACCATTGTTGAAACTACAAGAGTGTGGAGTTTGCATGTTCTCCCAGTGCTGTCACGGAGTTCCCACTGGGTTCTCTGGTTTCCCTCTAAAGTGCAAAAAGATGCTGAGGCTAATTGGAGTAACCAAACTGCCCATAGGTGTGCATGAGTGGGTGAATGGTGTCTGTGAATGTGCCCTGTGATTAAAATTAACTAGTTCACATTCATTGTTAATAATTTTAAATTCCCAAAATTTAGTCCCAAAATGAACTAATACACATTCATTTATTCCAATTTTTTTATTTATGAGCTCCTCTAAGCTATTCCTTTTTAGTAGATCCTCCTCCTACCCATCCATCGTCAGCACCCAATCACTTACACTTTCCAAACTAAATGCATGGTTGTATACAACTATAGGATCACAGATAGAGAGAGGTAAGGAGCATGCACTGATTATAGTGGGTTGCCGCACCCACCACACGACAAACCTCCTGAGTGCAGCAACATGGCGGGTGATACCAGTGTGAGTATTTTCCGGTGGCTGGAGTGCCAATCTTGCCACGAACCCCCTAGTTTTTCCCTGTTGGAGGATCTCCGCTAGATGTAGATTAACTTCATACCCAGGATGAAGCAATTGAAGATTAAGGGCCTTGCTAAAGGGTCCAATGGGGTAGAACCACTCTAGGCATTCACAGGATTTGAACCAGTAGCCTTCCATTTGCTGGCACAGATCCCCAGCCTCAGAGCCATCAATCCACCCACAGATTGAATACTTTTAAAAACCAAGAAAAACCAATGTGAGTATATGTTTTACCATTTAATGTATCATAAAACAGGACAACTCAAAACAGACGGTGTAATTGTAATTCAGCTCCATATACTTATCTTATTATGCAGACAGTTAAAAAAGTGGTGCCGGAAAGGTATACTCTAGATCGAATGGAAATTTTATTTAGCCTGTATGAACCAAATCATGCTGCAGACATGAAAGACATTACAGCAGTCTTTTTCAACCTTGGGGTCGCGACCCCATGTGGGGTCGCCTGGAATTCAAATGGGGTCCCCTGAAATGTCTAGTAATAAAAAAAAATTACATATAAAAATATTTTTTCAACGAATTATTATTTTATTAAAATTATGATCAAAACACCACATACAATTAGAGGTGGGCGATACATCAGTTTTATCGATTAATTCTAATTTACAGTTCAGGGGGATGTGTTTTTATGAAAATCGATTTTATCATTTTACACTCGAGTGCCAAAAGCGGAACTAATGCGACGCACCATTCTTCATGGGTAAATTAGCACACCGCACCCAAACACTGCAGCAGATTCACAAACAACATGGCAACGACAGGGGAAAAGCTGGCGCTTGTGCCCAAGAAACGTGTTGCTACATCTGTAATATGGAATTGGTTCGGCTTTGCGCCATCGGACACAGACCAAACAAGTCCTCGTTGCAAAGTCTGTTTAAAAACTGTTGCAACCATCGAAAGCAGCATGACAAATTTATTCCAGCAACTAAATCAGAGGCACGCAGTGGAGTGGGAGAAGTGCAGCTCCTAGTGAAATGAAAATAGCTGCAGCACCAGCACAACATCCAAAGTTAAGCAAGCAACCGTCCCTGACATGTTTTCGAAATGTGTGCCATATGATAAGAATGGGGCACGGTGGAAGGCGATAACAAACGCTGTCACGATGTATATTGTAAAAGATATAGTGCCTATACATACTGTGGAAAAGCCAGGATTCATTAACATGCTAAAAATTTTTACAAGTTTCCAAAAATGTTTACAATGGCATGGTCTGCCATCTCACTTACAAGCATCTTTTTTGGCTTGTCAGATTGCACTTTAACCCTAAAGGAAAAAAACAACAAAAAAAAATAAAGTTAAAACTTGTTTTGAACCATTTATTTGTCATCTGCAGTTTGATTTTGAGTAGGGGAGAGAAAAATCAATTAAAATCGAAAATCGGATTCATTATGAAAAATCAGAGATTTTATTTTTAGGCCATATCGCCCAGCTGTACATACAGTCTAAAACAACTGTATTCTTTCACATTCATAAATATCAATAAGTATAAATGAGTTCAAATAACATGATCGCAATCACCTTCAGCCTTGTAAAGACAAGCTCACCTATCTGTACATGTGATCAGGGAAAATGACATATGACTTTGTGCACTAATCTGGCTACGCTGTATTTGCAACACAGTATAGCAAACATGATCAAAAAAATGGCTATGGGGTCGCCAGAAATTTGTGATGTAAAAATGGGGTCGCAAGCCAAAAAAGGTTGGGAACCACTGCATTACAGGCTTGTACTGGCTCCACCACTCACCTCATGACTGTCACTAGCTGAAAGATGTGCTATGAAAGTCTCCAGAGCACACAATGTAGTAAGCAATCATGGGGAAAAAAGACCATGCTCTGTATCTGAAAAACTCTGGAAGAATATTCTGGACTGCAGTTACTGTGAACACCACAATCAAAAAGATTTTAAGTATTAACAATCCTAAGTACCAACACAAGTGAAAACTGTAAGAAAAAAGAACCAGGCCGTGGAAATGGAAACTAGGGCTGGGCGATATCGTATCGATATTATATCGCGCATGCGCAATAATCACTAGGGCTTCAGATGACAGGCGCAACATTTGGCCGTGCGCCAGC
>JAODJW010003369.1:0-13699 GCA_026777045.1 Hyperopisus bebe | reverse complement strand
CAGTGGGTTGTGTCAGCAGGTCCCTGTTCAAGTGAGGAACCACTAATTGGAATTATAAAAGGATTATAGTAAAGGAGACTAGGTGACAAGGAAAATGTATTTGTATTAACAAAATATCTGCAGTTTCAGTTTGACACAAAAGTGCATGGCTCTGCAGGCCAGGGTTCCGAGCCTGTGATTAGTCACAGTTCAGAGCGATGTCACTGTCGGGCCCTTAACCCCAGCTGCTCCAGGGGTGCAGCGCACTGTCCAACCCTGCAGTGTCACCCCCACTCTCACTGCTAAATGTGTCTGTGTGTCTCATGGAGAGCCAAGTGGGACAGGTGAAAACACAGTTTCTTCATGGGAAGAAGTATCACTATTCTATTCTATGGATACATAATGTATATTAATATGCACATAGCTACTACAGTATCAAGTTGCTCTTAATTGCAGAATTTGTGGACATTTTACAAGCAGCGCCTATGCAACTCCATAGAGGCAGCAGCCTCTCACAGTCTTGGAATATGCATGTGAGGCCCGAGCAGGCAGAATGAACATTGCAGCAATGCTGCACACGGTAGAGTGTAATGCAGGAACTCCCTCTGGCAGCCCTTAGTAGGCAGAGAACAGGGACCCAGTGTGCCAGTTCAGAAGTGGCATCTGTCATCTCCATCATCCAGGCTATCAGAGTGGTACCAAGTGATTCTCAGGGAGATCGTCAAGTGGGAAACATAACTGGGGACTGTATCTACTTCAGAGGCAGGCACTGCAGGAAGTTTACCCTTCAGTTCCGTTTGTTGGGTTCTCAATGTGACCTTGTGTAGCTAAAGAGCAGGACTGAATGGTACTATTAGTGTTGGAGGATAGGTTGGGGGGGGGGGCAATCTACTGTGCTACATTAAACTCAATGCTGGCCAATACACTTCAGATGGAAAACAGTGCTCAGCAGATGCCATGGTCCACAGGCTAATGCACCGTTAGCTTGGGGAATGAGAGGTGTATCGGGGGAGCTAAATGGTGGGACAGAAGACAAAAGGGACACCAGGATTAAAAGGGCCCGATGGCTGGTTTGGCTGGAAAATAAGATGTTCTCTGAATTCTGAGGCGTTCCAGTGAGTGCTGACAAAGTGTAAAAAGGTGGTTTTCCTAAGCCTGTCCTTCTTAGTACTGCATTTATACAGTGACAACAAGAGCCTTCCAAGAATGAAATGGAATTTCACATCCCGTAAAAACACCCCTTCCGTGTATTTTGAAATTGCACTATACTAAGCTGATTTCCATTGAATCTTTTAGATGGCATTTATTAACACAGAGAAAAACCATCAAAATTATGTATCAGAAAACAAAACCTGCTGTAGTGGGTTAAGCTAAAAGCCTTTTGTAGCAAAGGTTGCAACAATTAATTGCTTTTATGTGACATTTATAGTGTACCTGGTGAATTCAGTTCAATATACCAGTCTCTTTCTTTATATTTCTAAATATATATATATAAACGACAAAACTGAATAAATCTTTAGTGTCCAGCTGAGATAAAGAAATGCTCTCAAAAGATTAAGCCCATTGATGTAGTTAACTGACCCTTTCAAAAAGGACATACCAACACATCAAAATACTTTCACAGTGGGCTTGACCTTAATCTACCAAGCCACAATACTGTTTTTATAGATTTCAGATCGAAGAAAACTAGGCTGGTAATTACAGAGAGTCTCAAAGCTTCCCAGAGATAATTAAAGTTCAGCTTTATCATATCCTCGTTATGCAACCTGTTAAACTAAACAACAGCACCATAATTCCTAGAAAGTCGGGGCTGTCAACACGACAGTGTATTCCCTGGACAGTCCCATCACCTGCTCCTCCCATCTGATCTATACTCCTCACACACTCACCATCCTGTACAATTTCTAGAAGTACTGGTTGGATCAACTGGAAATGTGGAAGTAATAAATGTGTTTCAACCTGAATGCTCTGAGTCCTAGTTGTGACATGTATCTCTGAAACTACACTTATTCATTTATTATATATTCCACTCACATGCTAATTTGCAGAATCTTTCTCTACCAATTAGGTGGTTATTTTGAATATATATTTTTTGAATATTATTGGCAAAGTGACGTGGTTACTGTAACTGGAACATTCAAGTTGGGTCAAAAACATTCAGGGAACAATTTCATATGTTTCATATTCCTTATTGTTTTATGAGCTAGGAATTGGAATTGGAAAGAATAACGTTGATTTGTAAATACTGTTCCTCTTTTGTGTGGATATTCCTGTGTATATACTGTAAATAAGAATGTTCATTTTAAAACTTTTTTTAATTGTGAAAAAGGAACATGTGACCATAAATCAGGCAATTAAGTCTTATGAAGTTTGTGAGGATTACAGTTTGCACCTGTCCTGTGTATTGTGCGATTGGCCCGTATCGAAAAATAAAATGCTGTGTCCCATTTTAAACCAACATAGGATGTGATATGGCTCCCCATTTTCTGACTCTGTGATTGTGAGCTGGATTTAATATTTTATGGGTACATTAAACTAAAGCATGATTTAGTATAGCATCAACAGCACTATTTTAAAATATTCCTGTCATGTTTTCACTAATAAAACTGGTATGTGTATATAACTATTAATGACTGAGTTCACATTTAAACAGCTCTGTATATTAAAGAAATCACAGTAATTAATCTGCTAAAAACCTCTTACCTTCACTAATAAAAACTGAACATTCCAGCTATAATCGTAATAGCAGGTTTCATACAACAAATGAAATACAGGGTAACCATCTTGCTGTCTAGTGAGGATAGTGGACAGAGGACAAAGTGTGTTTGGGGGATGATCACCCAGAAGCCAAGGGGAGCTACGTTTCCGGCCTCAGGACTTACTCATTTCCATGTACTCAGGGGTGAGACCAGCAAAGGGCTCCAGGAAGTGATCCGTCTCGTAGCGCTGCAGTTTCTTCTCTCGCTGCTCCTCTTCCTGAAAGGCGCCTTTCTTCATCTTGATGTACCTTATCAGCTTTTTGAGTTTGCTGCAGGGAGGGGAGCATGACATCAGATGTTCCTAAGCTATAAAGGATTGTTACTGAGGTTCCTGGAAACCCTTCGCCTGGAACTTCTATTCTGAGATGTGATACGAAGAAATGATCTGGGCCACATTCCCCCTTAGGGATTACGGACTCAAGTCACTCAATGGCTTTACATTCTGGGTCTTATATGCTGTTTGAGTGTCATGAGTATACAAATTCTGGTGATAACATAGAAATGTCATGGAAGAAACAGTGATATTTGGACCCTTCTAATGGCAAGAAGCACTACAAATCATTACAAGCGAATTCTGCTATGAGTATAATGTAAAATGACCAAACGTTTCCACCTGTTGTGCAGGCAATGGCAGCTTAAGTGCGATGGGACTGATGGGGCAGTTTGACGTGGAGGTGAGCTTAAGGACCATGCATATACTGAATGGCTATGATCTGCACTCACGGGATTCCAATCTCAAACAGATTGTTCTGGATGAGCTGCTTGCCGAGCATGGTGATGCTGAGCTGGATGCAGAGCTCCATCAGACAGCCACCGGGGGCACACTGGGGGAGGGGGGAGGGTCACCTCACCACACCAATCACAGCGCCAGCACGGTCATTATGTCAGAACTAAGAACTACTGGTAAAAATAATATCATAAATAATGTTTAAAAATTATTTTTTAGAAGTTTTCAAAAACAAAATATATTGGCTTTATCATCAACATGAACTCATATTAAGTACATTTACACATATATTGTAAAAGTAACCATTAATATGACAAAACAATGGCTGAATAACATTAGAAAAAAAATCACCACACATTATCATTTTTACCTCCTCCATCCGATAAGATTGAAAGACATATAGGTAACTTCCAGGACGACCAACAAGCCTTCAGAGAAATAAGACATGGTTTGATACAGTTACATTTCTCGACAGACACAAGTATGTTATAAGTGCAGCTCAGATGTAAAACTGACACAGAAAGACACATACCTCCCTCTTAAGAAGGCGATGTAGATAATGGGAGTGAAGGCATTCACAAACTTTAGGATGAATGTTTTGAAGATCAGTCTCTCCTCAAAACTCTTGTCGGTCTTTGGTACCTCTGTTGATTGTGAAATTGGTGAAAATGATCTAAAAATAGCTTCAGCTTTAGCAGGAGCATTCTATCAGTGAAAATATCATCATAGAAATGAACTTTAAGTCTGTATGCATACTTTCATTTCCCTCAGCCAGCTTCAACCATCAGGCTACTACAAAATGCCGCACGCTGATCCCTGAACTGCATATAGACATCGATTCGTGCGAGCAGCCTGGTGAAACTGACCGAGTATGGTGAGCCAACGGGCCACAGCCCCGTACACTTCATCCAGGATGATGATAACCACCAGGTTAATAATTGCAGCTGTGGTCTTGACTGTCACCCTCACGTTGGAGCGGGTGGTGGGGTCAGAGCTCATGTGCAGGGCTGATGTGGTGGATATCCTGTACACGATCACCCCAAACACGATGGCAAAGGTCACGCCAATCTAGGGGGTGGAGATGATAACAACAACAATAATAAAGTTTTATTTACATAGTGCCTTTTTCACACTCAAGGCTTTACAATACATACAATCCAGCTCAAAAAAACCATACAAAATCTTCAACAAAAACAATCTTACAAACTGGACGACTATAAGACTATAGTGATTAGCAGCAGTTTCTTAGGCTCTAACACGTCCTCACATAACACAGTTTATATTAACATAGCATGAAAGCAACACACTGTATAATACTTTAGTGCAATAAAGGTCTCATCAATAGAGTCCACTAAAAGAGATATGCTAGTGTAGCAAAGTGGCATACTCACCATGAACAGCATCATGACAACGTTGGTCATGTAGGCTGGAAATCTGTCTTTACAAGTCAATTTTTCTTTTTCTGACTTTAAGAATGTAAATGGCAAAGGATAATGTTAGTGTTAGTGTGTCGATTCCAGCACAAATGTTTACTGATGTTCTGGTGGCTCATTACAGGCATTGTCTTCCCATGCTGGGTGTCTCTGACTAATAGACAACTAATTACACCGAGACATTCATTACAAGAAAACTTCATGTTTCATGTTGATCCTCAAAAATCTCGTTATAGTAAAAATTGTACCTTAAAAATATTCATCAAAATCACTATCAAATTATATTTCAGAAATTATTCAACAGAAAATGAAACTATACAATGTGCTCATTATAGAACAAATGCCCATTCTTGATCAAAATCTGTGGTAAAAATATAACTAATCAAATAATAATCTTGGCCAGCTGTTTTGCATCAAACACGGACTGGTAAATGGACTGCAGTAAATCTTGCAGCTCCAGATATGATCATTTGATTGTACCTGCAATAGACCCAGCACAGTGGTGACTGGGGGGAATACGCTGTTAGATCCCACCAGTTATTAACTGAGCTATATTCATCTGATTATGTGAATCTTCCAGTACTAGAACACAAAAGAACCAAGGAGGACTAAACCAAGCACTGGGGATGCAAAATATGTGGATAATCTATGTACATGACATGTACATATATCAAGAAAGATGCTGTATTCAGGGGAACATCACGCTTTAGCTAAATAAATAAATAAATAAATAAATAAATAAATAACAAAAACAAAATCATCCTCCCCTGAATACCCCATACCTTTTGTGCATTCTGATCCTTCTTTAGTGACTTCTGCATGACTCGAAACTCATACTCAGCTCGCGGATGATCCTGGATGTAATAAAACGCACATGCGATACAGACACCAGAGGACACACATACTTTGGTTACTAGCAATTTCTACCATTCACAAGATATCAGCATATTTAATGATTATGTCATTGGAACAAAAAAAGAACTTGTGGATGATTCGTTACTGTAGGTTCCCCAGCAATTTTATGAGTAGTTACTGGTTCATTACATGAAGAAACATAATTGAGATGTGCCATGCATATTTTTGGTGGATGAAGCCCTCTGCAAAATATGTTGAAGTATCTTTATCATTTGTCCTTGCCATTTTTTCCTAGCAGTGCACTGAAACCACCAAAAAAATGGTAGCACAGTCCCATCAAAGAAAGGCAGGGTCAACCCGTAAGTGTGGAAAGAGGGAGAGTTCCGTGATGCTCCTTGTGTTTGACATACCCAGCAAAGTGCAAGGCTGTGGAAATGCTCAACAAATAGTAAGTGTGCAGCCAGCTGGCACTGATGGTGGACATGCAGTACTGTGCAAAAGTCTTAGGCAGTCAAAAATGATGCTTAAAGATCTCTCTGTTCAAAAAAATATGATATTATGTTTGTCAAACTGGTAGCGCAACCATTTCAAAGCCTCTCCTGAAGTCACCACAGGATTTTCAATAACCATCCAACACACATGCATTTCATGACTTGACCACTAGCACACCTCATATGGCTAATCAGTACCTCAATGGCTTTTTTGTAACAAATTTAATTGATTAATTAAGTGAGCTGGTGGTGAAATTTAACAAATACATGGAAGGGCTGAGGTGCCTCTGAGGAGAGGTTAGGGAACTGAAGTGGTGTTCATCTAGCCATCCAACTAGATATCAGGAACTTTTTGGAGAACAGAATAAATTTCTATTACTTGTTATTGTTTACTCTTAATTTACATATATTCTAATGTTGAATTGTGTTTTTTTGTTTTTGTTTTGAACAAAGATACACTTACTACCCACATAAATAGCTCTAAACATTTCCTTTGACTGTAAAACTTTTGCACAGTACTGTAGAACAGAGTGGTTCAACTGCTTGGATGAGGCCATAAGCAAAAGGGGAAAATAGAAAAGACCATAAAAAGGCTACTGGAGAGCATTAACTCAATATGTGAAGTGAGGAAGAATCCCAGAAAATCTGCAGTGTGTAGCTGCAGAAAGAGAGGCTAGGATGAAGCAATCAGCCTCAAGACAGACATGAAATAATGCAAAAATGTAATGCAAACCTTTAAAGCTTCCTTCAAGAAAACCCGATGAAAAACATGGAAACGAAAGACAAGACAAGACAAGTTTATTATAGAAGAGTTTATCTAAGATTTTAGTTAGGAAGCTTGCGTAATTCACTTTTCCTCTCTTAAGTTAGGATAGGAACTTTGATCTTTTCATCTGTAGTGGCCTTTTTCCTAAATCAGGTCCTAACCTTAGTTACCATAGTCACCAAACAGTTAAGGTAGGATCTTCAAGTTGGGAAGTGTCTGTAATACGGTGCCAGATTCCTGTATTTCTCCTCTAAAAATAATTCATAAGATCTTCAAGGCACTCATTCAACTTCCTGTGCATGCAGATGTAAGGACTCACTGTCACTGATTTCACATTAGTATGACTTAAAAATAACTCTCACTGGCCACCATTCACACTTGTGACATAATGCCAAGGTAGACAGTGCTGCTCAGGATTGAGGGGTCTCCATAAAAGGAAAGCAAACACGATCCCCAACATGACAGACAAGGACAAGCATAAAGGCATTGTCTCTCATGCTCTTTCTCACCTCTTCGTCTTCAAAGCCTGTCAGATCCCATATGTAGTTCAGTCGCATCTGTCGTCTTTTCCAGTGCTCCATGAACATAGCAGCTGCAATACACCATGGAGTACATTTCCATATTATGTTATTATTACAATTAATATTATATTATAATATTATGTTGCCCCCTTCTTGCCATTGTCATTAATACAGCTATATATATTTCTTGCAGTCAAAACTAGAAAAATAAATGTTCTAATTCTTAGAATTTATAGTTTTCAAAGGTTCTGCAGAATCAAATTCACAATCCTTTGAAACACCCACATATGTACAGGTGAGAGTGAATCTTGGGGTGGGACAGGGTCAGGCATTTATCCAGCACCATTGAAGCATTTTTTCATGATTAAGAGCCTCACGCTGATGCGTCTACTCTGCTGACCGTGGGATTTGAACCGGCGACCTTCCGATCACAGGCACAGAGGAACAAATCACCCCACATACTTGATGCCAGACTGAATTTAATTAAGCTGTCAATTCACTGGACCCGTGTCATCAGTTTCCTGTAAATGCTGGATTTCCAGCTGGATTTCTTTTAGTGTATTATGACCAATGTACAAAAAAAAAACATTCAAACACTGCCATTTCACCCTTATTTAGCACTAGTGTCAAATAAACACAATAAAAGGTGGCTTTGATTTGAGTGCGCACCATGCAAACAGACAATGAATGCTTTGTAATGTGATTTATTTTAGAACAAACCTATTTGTAAACAGAATGCTCTCCAGCAAGTTTTAAAGTACACTACAGACCCTTTATTAAACTCAGACATAACAGCCTGTCCTAATCCTTGCTAAAAATACTTTCTTTACATACATCTCTCCTCACAATAACATCCACAAGACACACTCACACTCATAATGCAGGACATTAAATCATCCTCTGGAAGTGAACCCACAGTCCCATACAGCGCTCAAGTCGATTGCTTCCTATAGTCGTTCAGTCTCCTGACAATGAACAGCACACAGGCACGAAAAACAGAAGTGGATCCCCTGCCAGCCTCTGTCTGCCCCCTCACTCTCAGAGAATACACACAGCCTGTCAGCACAGTGCTAGCAGAGAGATGACAAAGGAGGAGAGTCATTCTACAAACAGCAGTGTGGTGACCCACGGCAATTCTTCACAGAAATGCTATTATTTTAGTCATTCACTGTAATGTTCATTTTCAAATTTACACTTAATTATAACTTTCATCTCTTTCCCAAGGGAAAAGATAATACATAAATGGCAACATTTTCATTAACCACTTTATATTCTTTAAGCTATTTAAGTATTTAAAATATAGTGAAAAAGTATACACTAGCAGAGAGACAGAGGACAGCTTAAGTTATCTGACTAATGTCATGTATCCTGCCATGGTGGCTTAGTAAGCAGCACTTTTGGCTCAACAGGATCTCATTTTGATCAGAAAATTATACCATTTCAAATAAATATTGGAATTTGATAGAACATGGCGGATTGTCTCTGACTACACAGCATGCAGTTAGAGTATGGAATAGTCTTCCTGTTAGTGTAGTGCAAGCTAAAACCCTGTGTTCCTTTAAATCACAGCTAGATAAGATTTTAACAACAATGAGCTATTAGTTAAGTTCTCCCCAAACGAGCCTGATGGGTCGAATGTCCCCCTCTCCTTGTAAATTTCTTATGTTATGTTCTTTTTAGGGTTTGCTCCAAAATAAGAGTAAAGCTACCAGTGGCAAAATTGTACTGATTACAGACAGCAGTGGTGATAGTGCAGTGGTGATAGTCTCACATAGTGAGAACTATACAATTTTAGTCCATGATGGACTAGGATGGAGATGTTGATACGAGACTGTGACATATGTTCAGGAATGGGGAGCTTGTGGACATACCCCATAAGGCCATGAAGATAGAGAAGAAGACCGTGGCGGGGTTGTCGAAGAGGTGACTGGCCCTGGCCGTGCCACAGGCCATGACGAGATTCCAGTAGCTGCAGGCGCGGTCACAGAGCGGACACATGGTGACGTTGTTCCTCTTGTCACAGATCTCCATGCTGGTGGGAGGGTGACATTGGCACACAGGCAAAATGACTTATTAACTGAAATCAGGGTGTTCCTCAAAAAACGTCATGTTTCTTGACATTTAGCTCATGATGACATTTTGCTGAATGGAAATCAGATAAAGGCAATGCTTATGTGACCAGTCACTGAGAAGAGACATATGGTACACCTGCATGAAACAAGGCGTTCCATAATTATGCATGCTTTTAACTGTACAAACTTGTATATTAACATTCAATATGTTATTATGATATGTGCATTTATAACGTTAGGAAACCATGAGTAGTTGCATTCATACATGTGATTTTAAGAAAAACTGAATTTACCCACAAATACAAGATCATGTGACTGCTGTTAGAAGTACAGATTTCTCAGTTCAGGAGAGAGCATGACACAGGCCTAAGCAGGTGAATCACTGCAAAGTAGCCATTGTGAAGAGCGCACAATAAAAGGGGGAGGCTTGTCTAGGGCAAAAAGACACTAGATGTCTGAGGAGTGCAAGTGTCATGGACTGATGAATCAAATTTTGAGAATTTATCTACTGTGTATTTACAAAATGTAGAGATGGTGACGGCTGTATATGTGATTCCCAATCATGGAGAAGAAAGCGTCATGGTCTGGGGCTTACTGACCATCTTCATACCATCTATGGCAATCTCAACCAGCATGGCTATTTTAGCATTCAATTTCCTTTTCATTTCATTTAATTTAGCAAACAATTTCAAAGGTATGCCATGTCACCAGTATTACACATGATTCTTTCTTCAGTTTTCAGCAAGATAACAAACCAAAAGATAAGGCACAACTAAAAAAGAATAGGACCAACGGTCAACTCAAACTAATGACACTGCCCATCCAGTCTCCAGTCCTCCATCATTGTGTACCAGAGGTGGAAATTTCAGGTCCAAGAAGTACAAATCCAGACCAAGATTTTGTTTCAACCAACCAGTTGAGTACTCTGTGACTGTGACTCTTTATGCTCAACTGGTTGGTTGAAAGTAAATCATGGTCTGGATTTTTACTTTCTGGACCTGAAATTGCCACCTCCGTTGTGTACTTGTATGAGGCTAACTGGACTAAAGACTCAGCCCACAAGCACCCTACACTTCTGGGAGCTGCTGCAGAGAAGCTGGGAAAGGTACCATGCGACTTCCTGCTGTTATTTACACAAATGATGGTCAATTTGAGAAATCCAAATTAAAAGAAAAATGTCTTAAACGCTGCTTTGGTACTTTTTGTTTTGTATATAACATCCATTAAAAAAACCACACTGTTCAGTAATTATACTAAAACAATTTCAGTCGAGGATACCTCTGAAACACTTCAGCTGATCAAAGCTTTCCTGACAATCAAACAACGCAATGCAACATATCCATCCTCATAAACAGAGAAAAGAGGCATTAAAGCTGACGACCAATGTACGGATGCTGTATATTTACTGATTCAATACGAATATTATCATACTGAAGCTCAAATCTTTAAACTTACACTAAGACTGTCACTGTCATTTAGAAGTTTGCCAGACTAAAATATTTGCACTGTGACAGAAGGATGGAGTGTAATGCACCCTCAAATATATTCGTGAAGCATACTCCGTAGCGGAAATGAAAACCATTTCATTCCCAGTATTCATACCATTGTTGAATCGGAGCTGTTGGAATAAATGGTCCAAGCATAACAACTCAGACCTGCTAATTCTCATGGCGGAACTGAGGATCACATAATGTTGAAAACATGGCAAATTATGTCAAAGTACCTTGATGTGGATGAAAACCAGAGGGAAGTCTGGCAGGAAGGACAAATGCTACTCATCACATATCGCCCCCGCTGTCACACACATCCCTTTTTACTCAGGCTTTTAGCACACGGGCAGAAAGCAGCTTTATCACTGCTTTATTACACATACCTGGTTTGTGGAGATCTATGTACATGGTTGGAGCATAAGCCATTGCATCCATTGTAGTTTTTTTGTATTGCATAAAAATTTTCACAGAAGCATTAGCGAGTTCTTAGGCGCTGTGGGGAACGGCTGCCTTTACAGCGGCTTCACATTTTCCTCAGTGTTTAAGTGTTTTTTGTTGTTTTTGTAGTTTGCTGTGCTTGAATTTATTTTCAATGCCGCAGAGCTTTTGTTTCTTTCAATTTCCTTTGAGATTAAAAAAGTTTCTATCTTTCTATGCAAGTCAGCAAGGTAATAACAGTGATTTTGATATAAACCGCGTTTTGAATTTGCTGGCATCAAATTCAGATTGAGTGTATATTTGTCATATAACAATGACGTTTCTCAGTCTCAGCATTGGACATGTTGTCTGTTCTATTTTCAACTAAAAATGCGTTTATAAATCATCTGTAAATCATTAAATTCTGTTTTTATTTACATTTTACACACCATCCCAACTTTTTTGGAAATGAGGTTGTATGGTTTGTATGATTTCATTAGGAAAACCTGCTAGTAGGTCAGACTGCCATCGTCACAACATTCATCATCATTCCAGGAGATGTACAAAAATGTCAGATACCTGGGAATGTCATCATTCACTGTGACACAGCCGTACAGGAAGACAATGACCCCAACCACAGAGGCAGGGATTAGCATCTGGGTATATACACCCAGCCATGCGAAGTAAAGACCAATCTTCTCTCCAAAGTACTTCCTGGAAGACAATTACAATGGGGATAGTTTAAGGCATGTGCTGAAGAAGGGGGAAGTTAGACAGTACACACAGCATGACATGCATGTGAGCAGCCCTACCTGATCAGGCCAATCGGCTGATACTTGTAGAAAACACTGTAACTCGCCCACTCTTCATACAAGAGCTGCAGGGGGATCAGAAAGTCTAAACATTTTAGAAAAACTCCTGTTACTTTCACAACTAAAAACAATATAAATCCTGAGAGAAGGGTAATTTTATATATAAAACAACAGACGCCATTGTGTTTCATATTGTCTTGGTTGCTCTCCTCTCTCAGGTGAGAGGAGATCGCAGTAATGACTTGGGTTGGGTATTGTTTGGATTTTATCGATTTCGATTCCGGTTCACGTTATCGATTCCGGTTCTGCTTATCGATTCCCTGTTTCGATTCTATAAAGGTAAAAAAAAAAAAGAGGAGGACAAATGTTTAACAAAAAAACTCTTTATTCTGAACATTCAAAATGTCCCAGCAGCAATGGGAGTAAAATGCTAAATAATGTGCATTCAGTGCAGCGCACAACTCTGCAAGTCATTCACAAAAATCCTTGCAGTTTAATAAACAAGAGAGCTATAACTTAACTATGTCACTGTTTCTGTTCAATTGTCTCTACCTCGCCAAACAGCTGTGGTCATAAATATGAATGATATTCACCTGGGGTACTCCCCATGCCCAAATCAACCTGTCAATGTCTAGTGTGGAATACGAGTGTGAAACAAGACAAAAACATATGTAATTTGTGGTTTATCTGTTTGGTTAAAGCAATGGGAATGGTAAGTATGATAGAATATGGAAATCAAGAACTATTTTTGCATGATTAAGAACAATCAACTTGTTTTGTGCCAGTCTTTAAAACAATTTATTCTTAAAACAATTCTCATCGCGATCACAAACTTCATCAGAGGATGAATTAATTTCACCACTGCTGTTGAGAAATGACAACTTGTTGCAGAGCTTCTTCGGCAGAAAATGAGTAAAAATAAATACAACCTGGCTGTTTTCGCGTGCAGTTTTGTCGTTCTTTGTTGGGGTTTCCACACGTGGCATATCAATAGCTGTTTGCGCTTGGGGGGTGATGAAAAAAATGGTTAACTGATAATTTTAAGGATTTCAAATAAAAGTGGATGTTGTTTGTTTAGGGTGGGTGTATTTCAAAGACGACACATTAAGGGTTTTAATGATATTTTTGTTAAGTCTGACATAAACAAGCAGAGTTATTTAGGTTGTTGTCACATACTTCAGAAAATCTGCCTTAAAAGAAAAAAAATAAAGGAGCATGTTGTGATTTGCATGCATTTCATGAAAATGCTGATTTACTGTATTATTTTACAGATAACGCATTTTAAAGTGGACATTAATGACCAGTTTCCCAGTCAAGGATTAAGCCTAAGCCTAGACTAGCTTTGAGTTACAATGGTGAATCTCCATTGAAACGGCA
>JAODJW010003366.1:0-13808 GCA_026777045.1 Hyperopisus bebe | reverse complement strand
GGAAACATAGGGAAACCGAATTGCCCGGAACACCGGCGACCACGTGATTACAGGCACACAGGCTTAGCCCACTGAGCTATGAACGCAGGTATGAGATTCGCTGCTGAAAATGGCAACATTGGCGCAAAGCTTCAGCGGCAGAGACGTATTCATGTGCTATATTGTAGCCGATCGGTGTAAACACCAGACATGTGCTCTTGTTTATTTCGGTCATGATGGGCGTATTTATATATTTCTTTACCCAATACTAACTGTCGGATTATAATGTCATTATCATGCGAATAGCGCGATTTGCAAGTGGGATCAGAGCTTATCAGAGTGGGGCGATCAGAACTGCTTCGAGACGCAGACGCTTAAGTCAGACACTCTTGTTCTTTCTATTCGTATCACGAAGCTGTAAAAATATATTTAGCGTCCTCTTCCAGGGACATCCCCTCCAGGATATCCCGACTCTCGCTGGCTAGCACACAGGCTTCCGGGTTCTCCCGAACCTCGGGCTGGGCCATCCAGTGCAGTACCTCATCGACCAAACCAAGGAAATCTTCCTCGGGCAGGGGGGTACTTTCTCGCGGAGATCCGTCATTCTGTCATGACCGCTGTCCGGCAAGCAGGCAGGACGCGGGGAAAGATAAGGCAAGCAGACGAGGATGAAATAAACGGGTTTATTCTAGGCGGACAGGACAACACGGTAACTAACATTAATGACGGATCTAGGGAAACAGACTTGAACGCGGACTAATATACACAAGACAAGCACGAAATTACAAGCAACAGGTGTTATAATCAGGAATAAACAGGGTCATAATCAGAAATAAACACGACGAGGGGGGCGTGGCACACAGGAGGATCGGACGAGCCGGGCGTGACAAGTTTGCTGCTAAATACAGCTTCAACAAATAAACAACAAATAAACAAATGGAAGACAAACGGAAAGTTGGTTAAACATCTTGTTTACTGAAAATACTTGATCTGACCAGCCATAGCTCCATCGATATTACATAGGCTATTGATCCAGGTATGTCAATAGAGTACAATTATGATTTTTTCTATTTACATTTCTATTAAATTGTATATTAACAATATGTAATATTATTGCATTCTCTAAAATACTGGCCACTCCAAATTATTGGAAATGACTTGGCTGAAGGGGGCGGCATGGGAGTATTAGTTGATGGCAGTACTGTCTTTAATCCTTATCATTACATTTACATTACTTGTGTTTTTAGCAGCTGCTTTTGCACAAAGTGAGGATCGTGGTCAGCCAGCATCCTTGGAACAGTTGAGTTTAAGGGCCTTGCTGAAAGGGACTACAGCGATATCATTATTCTGCTGGCCATGGAATTTGAACCTATGATCTCCTGGGCACAGTTCACTAACCTAACATATTAAAATCTGCCCTAAAATTCAATGTTTTCATATCTGATCATGCTGTCCTGTTAGACACGCACATACAGGTGAGATCAAAGAACGTGAGAACAGGGTCAGCCAATTACCTGGCACTCCTGGAGCAGTTCTTTGAATTAAGGGTCCAAGAGCGATATTGATATTCTGCCTCCCACAGAACCAGTGACCTTCTAGACATAAGCACAGCATCCTAACCCACTGAGCCACACACCAGCAGTCAGTGCCCCTTTACAGCTACAGCTCATTACAGTATTCATGATCAGTGTAATTATGTGACAATAAATGTAACCTCGGTGTGCTGGAAGTATTGATTATATTAATTTCCCATTGGATTTCATACTGTATTTTTATCAGCGATAAAGGATAGTTCAGGTCTAGAAAGCAAAAACTCTTTATACTCAGCTGGTTGTTTGAAACAAAATGTTGGTCTGGATTTTTACTTTCTGGACCTGAACAATCCACCTTTGCTTTGATATACATGTGTATTTTAAAATAACAGATAGGACTATTGACTCTTTCCTGCTGAATCGCTTAGTTTCCCAACTAGAACAGCATCTTTTGTCCCATACAGGTGAAAGTAATGGTCCGCATCAGTCCTTTCCAGGGTGTCCATGATGCTTTTGAGTCCTCATGCATCCTTCAGGTGGACTCCCACAGGAAGCAGTTGACTCTTTATGAGCCTTCCATGGGGGCACGTGCTAGACATGGGTACTCGGTGCTGGGTGCTGCCATGTTCAACTTTGATGCCATTTTTACTCAGGACATGTCCCAGGTAAGTCTTTTAAGATGGATTCCAGTTTACACATTGCATTGAGCAGAGCTTTTGTCACAGTTACAGTAGTGGGAATCAACTCTTCTGCTAAGCAAGGGGTAAGGTTGTCATTGTTTGGACTGGGGTTTTTCCCATGAGGTGCTTTCACATCGCAGGAACTTTTTTTCTGGAACCAAAACTTTTTTTCAGAACCAGGGAGTTTTGTCATGTTTACACTGCAGGAATTTGGCCCAATTGTAGTTCCTCAGAGGCAGTTCCAGAACCCTTTTTTAGTAATTCCTAGTAACTACTCTAGAGTAGGTACAGTACTTTTCATTTGAACTACTAGGGTGGCGTTTACAGCCATAGCTTGCTGATTGGTTGACCACAAGCACCAGCACTAACTTGGAAGTTACGTGGAAGTGCAGAAAGAGAGATATAGTGGAGCAATTGAGCAGATGGAATTATTTTTGTACCCGCAATTACATTCAAAGCATCAATTAATACTTTTTGGTAGCTTTTTTGTCTTCATATTTCTGCATGAGAAATTTCTATCACTAACCAATATACTTAGTCTAATATCACTTGTGATGGTGGTGAAACATGTCAGCACTTATTAGTGAAAGAATGTTACATAGTTTTTTATTCTGTGGAGAATGAAAGATGAATCTGAAATTATGTGTGAACCTTTTGCATCTCCAGTGCTTATTTAGCATGAAGGTCTCAGTTCCTGTTCTGTGGTGTGAAAGCAACATACAAAAATGGCCAGGAGTTACAAAAGTTTCAGGTTAAGGTGGCCAGGAACTTGTAAACTGGGACCAGGTTCTGGAACTATGGTATGAAGGTGCCTATATAAATTAATCGCAAGAATATGACTACAAACGTGTGTATGTTTGTGTGTATGTGTGTGTGTTTGGACCCCCATTGCTTTCAGAACAGCCTGAATTCTTTTTGGCATGGACTCAGCAAAGTATGCTAGTAGCATTCTGGTCCATTTTGACTGGTTACAGATTGTTGGCCACATATTCATGCTGTGAATCTCCCATTTCGCCACACCACAACACACCCGAGAAGTTCTTTATCTGATGACCGGAGAGGCCACTGAAGTGCACTGAACTCATTATCTTAAAGTAGCCATTAGAAGATGGGCAAATTGTGGCCATAAAGGATGCACATGGTTAGCAAAAACATTCTGATAGGCCATGGCATTTAAATTATTAAATGAAATGAAGGCAATAACTCAAAAAGTTTTTTATGGACCTTCTTCGAACTTTGCAGAACCATTGTTGGAAGGCCAGAAAGGAACGAAATAAACAGACAGATTGCTCCAAAATTTAAGAAACACCACTTAAAGGCATCTAAAGCCTAATTCATACTTAACATTCCGTGTGTGCATTTGTACTTTTATGGCTGGGGACATTTGTCTGCCTGGCGGCTTGTGTTCATACTACATTTTGCTGTGGATGAGGATGGTTTCGGCTGGTCAATACAGCAGTGATATTCCATCAGACCAGGAGAGGGCAACAAACCCAAATACAAACAATGTAGTGATACTGGTAAACTTTCATGAGCAGTTTTAAAGTTAAATACCATATACCTCGCAGTCATCTGTAGCTAACCCCTGATGTTGACTATTATGTCATGTCCCGTTGTCTGCAACCGAAAGTGCACAGTCACTCTAAAACTATTTTACAGTTCATATTTAAACGTTTCAGACACATTTTAATGGTCATAAGCTGGAAGTGATCAAATTTTGAGACAGACTGCCCTCAAAATTGAAGCAGCACTGCATAGTGAAAGCAAAAAAAAGTGCAGTTTTGACCAGGGGTGCAGATAACTGGTATGCAAGTACGCATTCACCTTTAAGAACAATACATACGACAATCGATTGTTTGTAAAAGCGCAAATGCGTACTTATTTTATGTGCATTTGCGCTGCTATGACAAGAAAATACCTTGCATTTTAACCTGTATACCGCAAAAGTCGAGTTAGCATATAAAGATTAAAATACAATATATTTTGTTTTCATGGCAGCGCAAAAACACATAAAATAAGTACGCATGTGGGTACTTGCATACCAGTTATCTGCACCCCTGGTTTTGACACTTGATCCTGTTAACGCAATAACTCAAAAAATATGTGTGTGATCTTTCCCAAAATTTGCAGGCAAATTGTATGTGTGAGGATCTGGACCTGATTAAATGTTTTATACACATTGTGCCAAAATTGAAGCAACAGTGCTTAGTGACAGCAAAACGAAGGATTGTGAACAACATCACTTTATTTGATACTATTAATCGATTTACTCAATTTGATCTTTACTTACTTAATAATTTACTCATTATCTTTTGGTGAAATTTATTATGGTGGAATTTAATTGTGTTACTTAGCCATACACCAAATTAATGGTGACAGATAAAAGAACAAGTGCAAATCTGGTGAAACTAATTGCATTAAGCCAAGTCACACAAAGTGCACCAGAGGGGCAGGATAAATAGCTTGACCATGCACTTTGACCCCAAACTTCAGTATCAACTATGTATGTATATATATTTGTGTGTGTGTCTTAATTGGATTCAGTTTTATTTTAATTCTATGTCCTTATGTTTGAATGTGAATTGCAGTTCTGTATCCTGTTTTGAACCACAATTCAAATTCAATTAAAATTGTGTGTGTGTGTGTGTGTGTGTGTAAGCAAGACAGTTTGCCATTTTTGACTGATGTCCTGATGGTTATCATGCAGTATTTGTAGCTGTGATATTTCAGAAATTCAACATGACAGGGTTCAGTGAGACATCTCTTCAAAGAAAGTCCTAGGCTGAATAAGCAGTGCTCTTCACAATCCAGTGTGTGGCTTGGGAGAGACAAGTATACTGAAGTGATCAGATGTATCTTGTTTCTCACAGACTGAACTCACAGACTGAATTGTGATGGGTGTCTGTCTCCACAGGCTGATCTCTGCTCCGAGACTCTGACAGACATTATACAAGCTGTGCTGAGTGGTGCTGATGGATGTATCTTTTGCTTTGGTCATTCTAACCTAGGTGAGCCATTCAATATTTCAATTTCATTTTAGAATAAATCTGCTAAGCAGTGCACGTGGATTGCTGGAACACAACTTGCAAGCAATACATAAGTACTTTTTACATGTATGTTGCTGTGACTGTGAACTATACAGTATTTGCCTGTTATCTAAAATCAGTATAATTTTGCCATTAAAATGGTCATCCAACATTTATCCCATAGATGGACAAAAAGATCAGAGGTTCCTAGCCCCCGGCCTGTGGGGGGAGAGTTGCCATCCGCCCCCATATGCAGGCAGTCCCGAGATTAAGAACTCATACTTAGGAATGGACTGCCATAAAGTCTATTACATTAAAAATTTGTTTTAAATGCAATGGTTTGTAATAACAGATTAGCAAGCACTACTTTGTGATTACACAGCTTCTAGCGATTCATCAGCTCGAGGTACAGTAAAAGATGTAGTTACTTTTAATATTACCATATAATTATTACTATTATGTACTGTATTTTTATTTTTCTGACTTAAGGACGTTCATAACCTGGGGACTGCCTGTATCATGTGATCGTCCGGCATCAGAAAATAAAATGCTGTGACCTACGAAAATACGCAGTTTGACCTGTACTGTATGACCTTGATTGATTGTTGCTTACCTGAAGCACCTGAAAATCTAACTGAGCTGACAGCTATTTTTAGCTGAGAAGGAGACCTGGAATCATCCAGATGTTTCTGTTGACCCTCCTCAGGCAAAACCTACACCATGGTGGGGGGGGACAGTTCCACACAGGGCCTGGGAATAATGCCATGCAGCATCTCCTGGCTGTTCACGCTCATTGCCAGGCAGCAGGAGAAAATGGGCACACACTTCTCTGTCCACGTGTCTGCCGTGGAGATCAGCGGCGATGAGGAGATTCTCACAGACCTGCTATCTCACATGGTCTGTGAGGGCCAGGCTGACATCTCCTCTAAGGGGGTCCATCTTAAGGAAGACCCTGTTTGTGGCTCACAGGTACTGCTTGATTTAATGGAATGTTCCTCAGACCCCTGGGACTAGCAGCACCTGCTTTTCATCAGCAGTATTAACATTTAAATTCATCCATCAATCTCTTTGCCTCTTATCAGTGGTTTTTATGCATTAAAGTGCTTTTTTGATTGGTCCTGGATAACATGACCATTCCTGAGGAGCACTTAATGTACATTGGCAATATGATTTCATGCAGCTGTTGAACCAGAGCAAGCTGCAGGCCCCCAGTGCTGACCGAGCTGCTCTCTTCTTGGATTCGGCGCTGGCGGCACGCAACGGGGACAAACGCCACAACTCTCACCTGCTGTTCACCCTGTACATCCAGCAGCACCACCTGGATCAGGCCACCATGGCAGGAAGTGAGGCTGCCCCACCCACTGTGTGTCGACTTATGTGCTTAGGGCAGGAAGGCTCTAAGTGAGGCCCATTGTGTGTGCGTGTGTGTGTGTTTATGTGTGTGGGTTTGCATAGATCACATTTTGGGACCAAAATGTCTCCAAAGTGTGGTAAAACCTGAAACATTTTACTTTTGAGGATATTTTTCAGGACCCGTTTGGATTTTATAAAAATTTGTGAATGCAAGCTAAAAAGTAAGAATGCCAAAAGTCTTGTATTTTGTTTGGTTACTTATGGTTAAGGATAGGGCTGGTAGGGTTTAAGGGTATTATGATTGGGATTATGGCTTTTCCCATAGAAATGAATGGAAAGTCTCCATTTAGATAGGTACGCCAATGTGTGTGTGTGTGTGTGTGTGTGTGTGTGTGTGTGTGTTTGTGAGTGTGTTAACTCCATAATGTCCCTATTCCTGCCACGCACAAATGAACACAAGACGTTTAATGCAAAATTATATTTGTCAAACCCCAGGATTTCTAAGCGTAATGCATTCTCATATTGATTGACATTGGTGGTGGGATTCAATGGTAAAGTGCATCGTTCAAAAAGATGCCCACAATGCATTAGTGGTATTCCGAAGGATTGGACATCCTATATCCTCCTTTGATTTAAATTTATGTCCCAATTTGCTTTGATTATCTCTCCTAATGTTTCTCTTGGGTTTTTTGAATTGCATATAAGCCAATAAATTCTTGTCTAGTAAAGAAAATCAATTTGAATATTTTGAAACATACAAGACTAGCCACAGATTCATTTGCTTTAGAGAATGTTGTAATTTTTCAGTCTCAAATAACTTTTTAGACACAGCTGCTTACAAAACAATTAATGCAAAACAATTGTGTATTGCTTGGATATTGCTCATTTTTTATGACAATGATCCTGAAATTCCTGAGATTTTACCTAAAAATATAATACTAAAAATAATATTATTAAAAAAAAAAATACAAAAATAGATACTACCGACTTTTGACCGTGTGGCCACACATTGCCTCAGATAGCATAATGTGCAGTGTATACCCACATGTACTTTACATGTGACCCCACTCGCGGGAAGGTTATTGTATGCAGCACATTAACAACCATGATGAGCCAGCTTCTGTTGTTTTGTTTCTGACACATACGCCTGAGCCACAAAGCAGGATTTCTCAGTTAGCTGGACTAACTTAAACTAGGAGTCACGATTGTCCAATAAAAGTTTAGGTAATGAGCATTCCTATTGGACAATCATGACTTTTAGCCTAGGTTTACACAGCTAACTGAGAAATCTTGCTTTGTGGAACACCCAAAGGTGTGTAATACCTACAGATGGAAACACTGGAACTTCTAAACCATTATTTGGGTATGACGTTATTACTTCTGTCTAATCAGGAAAAGTTGTGCAATGATCATATACTATGCTGCATAGTGAAAGGAATGCCCAGTTTTCCCCAGGCTGTAATCTGGGGAGCTGATGTAAAGGATGAATATTTTTAGGAGTTCTTTAGGTGATCTTTTTATCAGTGTCAGGGGGTCATAGCTGCCTGCACATCATCGACCTGGGAAGTGGAGAGATGGTCCTGAACCAGCGCCAAGATAGTCAGTGCCTGTCACTGGCAGCAGTGGGAAATGTCATTCTCGCCCTGGTTAGCGGGGCCAAGCATGTACCGTACAGGTAGGTTAGCTGTCAATCTCTTATGCACATTGCTGTTTTTATGAAAGTTCCATTACAGCATAGTTGCTCTGCCTCTCTATTTAAAGGGTGTCTTAATGTGCGATTCAGGGACAGTAAGCTGACAATGCTGCTGAGGGAATCACTGGGGAACGTTAACTGCCACACTACCATGATCGCCCATGTCTCGGCCCATGCAGAGCAGTACAGCGAGTCGCTGTCCACACTACAGCTGGCCTCCCGCCTCTACCATGTGGGCAGGACGCAGCCTAAGGTGCGTCAGGGGGCCATGAGGGACAAGCCTATTGTTATGGTAACACTTCAAAACTTGATCCTCCAAGTTAGCCACAGCCATTCAAAATCAGTCTTATACTTGGAAAGCTGGAGGGTTTATTACATACACAACAAGTCCAACAAACAAAATACCAAAAAGCACAGGTCAGCCAAGCTAACTGTCCAAAGGTATGAAGGTTACCCAGATAAAGATAAGCAAAAATAACTTAGTCTTGCAGATCCTACATGCACTAATAAACATAATGACAAACTAACAAAACAACATTCAGAAATAATAAAAGCATTTAACACAATATTATGCTGGTCAAACAGAAAAAAATCTGAGTCTAGAACATAAGTTCCTTCTATTTTGGCTGTAATTTATGTTTATGTAATGTGTTGTACCACAATAGATCACCACTTTACCTGAATTGGTGCGTCAGATAATAAAGCAGTGTACACAGTCTGCAATCATTACTGTAAGCCTTAGTCCAGACTTGGTAGCACAAATGCAATATATACATAGAGAATATCTTAACGTGTGGACTTTTTAGATTCAATGATGTTGACTGGGGCAGTATTGTTTTTGAAACGTAAGTACTCTTGAAACATGAAATCCTGATGACAAGACAACATGTAAAAATTGTATAATTGTTTTTTGTTTGTTTGTTTTATTACTTCTGTATTTCCGCAGTACTCCTCCTTGACTGGGGAAGGCTTATATGAAGAGAGTATGATCCTCCACCCTGCCAAAATGAGAGCCTTTCACCTGCCGAATGTGACCCTGGATGCAAAGTTTGCCAGTATGCCGCTGTATGACAGAGACCATACCTCCAGCAGACAACAGGCCTATGACACTGTGATCTATGTGGGGCCCGGGGGAGCTGTTATCTCAGACCGGGAGCTTTGCAAAAACGAGGGCCCCCCTGCCTTCGTCCCCATCATCCCCTCTCTGAACCGGAAGCAGGTCAGAGAGTTGCCACTGGTGGAAGGAGACCGCTTCAAATGCAGCACTTTTGCAGAGCTGCAGGAACATCTTGATTATATGGATGGAAGAGACAGGCCCACAGGCTGTGGAGGGAACAGCAGCTCCCAGGTAGCCCCTGGGACAGAGAGCAGGATGACTAAACCTGTCGGGGTGGCAGCTCCTTCTCTTAGAGCCAATAAAGCTTCCTTATTGATGAGCAATTCCCGGCCACCAGGAGACTCTGTAGCGGCCAGAGGCTTCCCCCTCATGGAAGAGCATGCACGGCCGATACTAACTTGTGATGGAGCTGACAGAGGATTACCTTTTGGTTTTAGACTAGTTAATACAGACAAGGATAGGCTACAGGCTTCTGACAGTCAGTCTGTTACGTTTAAACATAGGATAGTGTCACATGACCCTGAGCCAGTGGTGCGTGAGAAGGTCCACTCTAATAAAAGGCGCCAGACTCCATCCAAACAGAAAAGCCCCATAAAGTCCACAAGGCCTTCCCCAGTAGGCATGAGTCATCCATCTCAGAAGACTGAGCCCAGAAGCTCCCTGATGCTGAATGTAGGTCATCAAGCGAGCCACAGACCTGTGGAGGTAAGTAGGTGCTTTGACAGGGACATGTTCAGGACAACAGTAACGCTACAGCAGCCCGTTGAGCTGAACGGTGAGGATGAGCTTGTGTTCACTCTGGTGGAGGAAGTGCCCCTTAGAGGCATGGTGGAGCAGGGACATCCCTCTGGCTTCATGAGTCTTCATAGTGATTGTTCCTGGCAGGCCTTAGCCTTCCACTCCCGCCCAGTCAGTATTATCACAAGTATCAATGATGAATACGACAATTACATCTCTCAGGTGGTTGCTTGTGGACCTAAGACTAATGCTGTCCCAAATTTCCAGGCAAAATCAGGCAGTAAACATTCATCTGGCAGGATCAATAAAGACAGTGAACTCAAGTTAAAGAACAAAGAAGTTCACGCCTCATTTATCGCCTTGCCCCAGCCACACTATGTTATCCCAGATGATGCTTTTAGCTTAGATTCACTTTTCCAACAAGAAGTCAAAATCTCACTGAATGACAGAGATTTGTACTTAATAGAGCCTAATAAGCACAGTACTGTCTCCTGCAAGCCTTCCATAGGCATGACTAAATGTCACTATATGCAAGTGCCCGAGTCTACCAAGCTGTCTGCCAAAGGACCTCTTGTAACTAAGGCAAACATTATCCACTCTACGCAGCACTCAAATAACCTTCAAGCTGGTCTGCCTAGGAAAATGAAACCTACCTCACTACTTGCCCAAGGCAGCAACAATAGTGACTATGGGCTACAGATGCATGAGAGTGGCTCCTGGCTATTACTGGACAATGTGACAGATTCGAAAAGAGATTCTGGTAGGAAGTTCTTCCGGAATAGTATGAATGGCAGTTCCTCCAGGAAACAAAGTATGGGCGGTAGCGCAAATCGAGCACGAAGAGGGCAAGCGTCATCTGCATCACAAAGGATGATTGATGGCTCTGAGAGGTCACGAAGTAAGAAAAGTAAAGTTGGAGGCAGGATTCCCATTCTTCACCCACTCGGCACAGTTCCCATCATTTACAAATCTCATTCCAAAGAGAATCAAGACAGCTCGTCGAGAAGTGGAAGTCTGAGGTTCTCGTTCTTTGAGAAGAGTACAAATGGACAGAAAAACAATATGCCTTCAAAGCTGGGTTACATCCCTGTTATTGCTCCAATCGTTAACAATTTTGAGCAGCCAACACAGATCTTAATGCCTGCAAGTGCCTTAACATCTGTAAGCAGGGAAGCAGGAAAATCTTCAGCATTCAAAGTATCAGCTTCAGATAAACAATTTGATTTATGGTACAAAGAGCACTCTAGTAGCTATAAATCATCCAACCCAGATAAAACAGCATGCAATCGTAAAAAACCGGAGCCCACATCTGAATCTGAACAATACCATACCACTCAGACTGCCTCAAAGAAATTTAATAGGCAAGCATCAAGGGGATGCAAAGCTGAACTCTGTAAAGATAATGGTGGTGCTTTGGGCAGCCACAATAAGCCAAATCATTTGATTCAAAAGACTGGAATTGCGACCTCATCGTCAGGCCCAACAGATATCCCTGACTGTCAATCTGATATACTTGGAAGTCAATGCAAAATAGAACAAATGAGAGGAGGCATCAATCCCAGGACTGTGGGCGTCAATGGACGCAAGATCCAGACAATGCCTAGTAGTTTCAAGCCACTGAGCTCTTCTGTCAAATCCTTAGTGTGTTCAAGTAACCAGAATGGTAAACTCCTCATCAATGAGACATCAGTGCCCCCATCTGGAATGGCTTTCAATAGCCTGAAAGAAAGAGCTACTGCAACAGGTACCAAACAGGCTGTTCGGGTGGCTAACAGTCGTGTCAGTGAGCTGGTATTCGGAAGCCCTAGAAAACAATTCTGGAGCTCCAGGGATGGCAATAGAAGTGTTCCAAACCTCAGTGACAACAAGTCCATTAATTCTATACTACCGTCCCCATACAGCAAGATCACGGCTCCACGGCAACCGCAGCGGTACAGCAGCAGTCACTGCAGCGACAACAGCAGTGTACTTAGTGGGGAGCTGCCCCCAGCCATGGGTCGCACCGCTCTCTTCTACCACAGCAGGGACAGCGGGGGCAGTGCAGGCAGCAGCGGCTATGAAAGCATGATGCGGGACAGTGAGGCCATGGGCAGCACCTCCTCTACCCACAGCTCCATGAGTGAGAGTGGGGAATCGTCACCAAGCCACATCAAAAGTTCTAAGCTTTCCAAAAAGAGAGCAAATGGTGAGCTCTGCCAAGCACCATCATTGCCACCATTCAGTATCACTTGTTTATTCTTGCAGGGCAATATGGGTATTTAAAGCAGATTCATAGCGATTCATTCGCTTCCAACCTGAGGTGCGTTTCCTAAAAGCATAGTTGCTAACTACACTACAGGCCAGAAGTTTGGGCCCACTCTCAGATTAAAAATAATAATAATAAATGATACATTGCTTTGTCAAACTTTTAGTACAAATAAATTATACAAACAACGTTCGTAACTTGAAATGTTTGTAAGTCATTATTCAACATCATTTTAAGGGTATACGCAAGTACAAAGAACTAGGATGCTGGGCGTATGCATGCTACACTGCTGCATGGTGGGAGTAGCAGCTAGAAGTCGTAGTAGGTTACAAATCCTTGAGCAAGGCCCTCAACAATCAGCTCCCTGGGTGCCTCAACAGCTTACTCTGGACAGGTTACTCTACAAAGAGCAAGTTGAGGGAGGTGTAAAGACAGTTTTCCCACAGGGGTCAATAAATGATTATCATTATTTAAAAATTGGCGCACAGAAAAAAAAAAACTGATGTTGCAGACAGGAAACGGGAGGCCAACAAACATAATTTGGGCTTACAGTACTTTTTGTTCATATGTCTGAAAGTTCATAAGTGGAGGAGCATCTGTATATCCTTTATAGATCTGGAGCAGACACAGATAGCATTAATGTGCAGACAGTGCTGCATAATTTATATGACTGTTATAGCACTCCAGTTGCACTAAATTGAATTGTCCTGTTGTAATATATCATTCAATAATAACTTCTGTGTCTGCAATAGAGGTATCACTCTGGAAAACTTGTTATTGTATCTGTATTTAAAATTGGATAATACTACTGCATCTCATTGGTTATTGGTCTACATGACTGAATCATAATCCGCTCCGATGTACCTCTGTTCCAGGCAGCCAGAGGCGGCGGCTAATTCCAGCTCCCATGACCAACATTTTGTCCCTGGGCAGAAAATTCACTAGCCAGAGGTCAGATCACACTTTGCCTCTGAAGACGCCCTTTGATATCAAGGTGTACAAGATCGATAATATGCTGGAGAGGCCGCACCAGGGGGTGCCAGATGCTGGCACCACCCCCCTGCTCAGCTACGGTACGTTTGTCCAACTCTACCGTTATTAGCTGGTGTGTTTTCATTGTTTTGGTTTGACCGTTTACCATTTTAGTATATTATTTCTATAATTGGTTCACATTGTTGGCTAATAACGTAAAAGATGCATGTGATGCACCCAAAAAATAGGTTGCTATTGAATGGTTTGATGCTAAAGATTAATTTTCACGTACAGCTTGCCTCCAAATAGAGTGGTAATTAAAATCACTGTGATAGATTTTCATTACCTGTATTTGTGAATTAACCTCCTAATTAGGAATTTGGCATTTATGCAGGAAACTACACTCACCTAAAGGATTATTAGGAACACCTGTTCAATTTCTCATTAATGCAATTATCTAATCAACCAATCAC
>JAODJW010003365.1:0-13810 GCA_026777045.1 Hyperopisus bebe | reverse complement strand
GGGGGGGTGTTCCCAATTTTGCTGAATGAAAATACGACTGTATAATGAAAACATAATTATTACCAGCTTACCTTATACAACCTCACCACTTCTCCAAAACACTATGACATGATAAAATTACACAACTGCATTTCCTTCTTTAGAAAAGCGTCAAATGTTCATTCCTAGTGCCTTCATATTCAGACCAACCAAAGTTCTAATTTTAATCACAATAATTGTGACTTGAGGGAGAACTGATGACTGGGGGAGATAAACAATGTTATAACAACCAGTCATGCTGTAATTAAGATGTCATACTGTAAAATGAGGCTGTGCAGAAACCACAACCCCCTTATACAAAATTAATACATTAAAATGAGAATATATGCATAAGATCAGTTGAATCCATTTACACATTTCCTGACTGCTGGGTAAAAAAAACTAAATAAGTTTGAGCTCAGTGATAATAGTTCTGACACACTATTTTGATTTAGATATACAATTATATTGCATTGCTTTGGTGCAGAAGACATCTCTGATCACGCAATGATAATTTAATAAGGTACAGTACATTTTTAATGAGATTTTTAAAGGACAATGTGGTTGTGACCTCTAACCACAGTACGTCATGAGAGCGCTTCTGAATTTTTGGTTGCCCTAATTTTAAAAATGCGGCCTTAGGGTGGCTCTGTGGGCAACACCGATGCCTCACACCTCCAGGGTTGTGGCTTTGAATCGTGCGTCTGCTCATTGTGTGTGTGCATATTTGCTTTATGTCACATGGATATCCTCTCGCAGTCCAAAGACATCCAGTTAGGCTATGAGGCACCTCTGCACTGCCAGAGCAGCACAGTGAACCTTCTCCCCTCCTCAGGTGTGCCCTGCGGTCAGATCCTGCCTGGCATCAGCAGCTAGCGCATGCATGCATGCATGGGATATGTTTTGGATAAATAAATTTAATAGCTCTGAATTTTTTAAAAGTATATTCAAAAATAAATATAGTCATTGCTTTCTTGCTACAGAATTGTAAACATGGAGGGAAAGATGCAAAATTTAAATCCTAAACAAAAAATAATAATAATTCTCCCGTCTTCAGTGAGCTGTTGTGCCAGAAAGCCACACTCCCTGTTTAACTCCTAATTAGTTAAAGGTTACAGACATGGTGATGGGAAGCTGGCTGCAGGCAATGGCTCAGCAGACCAGCTCACATGGGGGCTCTAACACTCTTCCCAGAGCTGCCCTCTGAGACGTGACATTCAGTGTCCTTTGTCATCTGCAAATGTAAATCCCTTCCCAGTAAACTTCCCGGCAGAGTCCGGCAGGGATCTTGCTTTTGCACGCATTTTGTTGTCAGACCTCCCCCACCACACCTTCGCTGGTCAACCATAAAGTGAGGAGTGGTTAAGCACTGCTGTAGCACTGGGGTGCAGCTCTCCTGTCGCTCACTCTGCCCTGCATCTGCTTCATCTCCAGGCTCCCATGGGGGCAGTTCATCTCAAACCCTCCAAGCTCCCTCAAAAGCAGGGCCCTGTGTTCTAGGGCAAGGTGGAAGAGATGCTTCTGGGAGGGTCTGACCTGAGAATGTCCTCCTTGTGCTTTCTGCATACTCCCTAGTCGATGCACACGGAACAGGAAGGGCTGTATGTGCCACACGAGCACCTTTTTCACGAGGATTACTCTGTGAGCTGAATACCTCCCACATCCGCCGCATTTTAGCAAATAAGAAATTCAATGAGACCCTCGCTTGTCTCTGCCGCTTACTCTCATTTTGCCAATGGAACGCAAGTAATTTTATTGAGAAGTTTGACTTTTTTTTGTTTTTCCAATGCTTTGCTGCAGACTGTCGCTGCAGTTTCACACTTATACAACAGACATGCATACTTATCGAGTTCTCTGATGGCCAGAGGAGTGTTGACATGGAAATCAGCAGTGGGGCTCCAAATTCAATGTCAAGCAATTATGTTAAAAATACCAATAAAGGTTTTAAAAAAGTCAGACTTTTTTCCTATCTCCTGTTTGATTTATTTTCCAAAGAGATAAGCAGGAGACTGGTGAAGGAATGGGGAAAAGGTCAGTTTTCTATGTGGAATGTCTTAGCGTGGGAAAGCTCTAATTCACTGTATACCCTAATCCACACCTGCATGTCTCTGGAACGATTCCCAATTTTTATTTGTTTATTTATTTTATTTGAGGATTGTTTTAATATGGGTTTCCTGCCTAGTTTCTGCCAAAATTTGGTTTAACAGTCTAAAATCTGCATGCATAATGAACTGACAGGGTCGCTTTCAATTTTTATTTCAACTAATCTCCTTATAGACCTTACAGACATTCTTAAATATAAATTTAACATGAATATCTTGAAATCTGTCATTCTTTACATATGCAGCTTGGTGGATTTAAAATTGTTTTTTTTTCCATCACATCTAATGAAATGAAATATGTACATACTTGCGAAAGGTTGACTGATGAAAATCATGCACCACCTTCACTATTCTATCCTAAGCTCAGAGAAAGGCACTCTGACAACAAACAGATGGAAAAGTTTAAATAACCTTTTATACCATGGTCATCTTGAATTTTTGATTCTGATTGATCAGAAGGGTGGTGATTAATTTTCCAAGAAACTGCTACGTATCACTTAGACAACAGTGGTGCTTCAGGCTGAGGACCAACGTATGTGATTAGTGATTAAATAAGAAAATGATTTACATAACCTGCCCAAACAGGATGCTGCACGATTCCAGTTTTAACTAGAAAGGGTGCTGTCAGAACATCACTACGGCCAATATTTTCCATGATATAACAATTAGAACTGTAACAGCCATACCAATAATCACCCTGAAGGGGCCACAGACGGTGTTTTTTTTATTATTATTTTGTGACCATGAAATACTAAATCGAGCTCAAGAAATCCCTAGAATATGTGCATGACTTATGTTCTTCATGCTCTCAAAGAAAATGTGCCCACAAAGCCAAAACTGGGAGTGAAGTGTGAGAATACTATGGGTTTTAAGGTAGAAAATATATTCACTCAAATCTTTGCAATAATGTATAATATATCTCCAGTTCCAAACTTATTCTCCTTCTACTTTCATTAATAAACAAAAAATGTGCTTTGTGGTCAACTAGAAAGGATGCTATTTGAACAACAGCAAAGTATTTCCAGGACAGCCTCATCACTTGCTCCCCTCATCTAATCTGTACTCCTCCCAGACTCCCCAACCTCTACAATTTCTAGAATCAACAAGTGGATGATGAACTGGAAATGCGAAAGTCACACACAAATGTTTTTTTACCTGAATGCCCTGAGTCCTACTAGCAACACATAACTCTGAGACTTCACCTACTTATTGCACAATTGCCCACGAAGACAGCTGTTGACATGAAGTGTGCGAATACTATGGGTTTTACGGTAGTAAAATTTTATAAATCTTCATAAAATGCATAATATGTCTCCCATTCCATGGCCTCTCTAGGGCTCCATATATAAACATGCTAGTAGTAATAAATAGAAATATCTTGTTCACCAAGATATGCCTCTAATCATGTCATCCTTCTGTTTGATGTGAATAATCACCATTGCTTCAGTTTTGCTGCAATTTATCTGAACAGGTCCAAATCTTCATCCATAAAACTTGTCTGCAAAGTCTTGAAAAGACCAGCCAAATAATTTTAGAGTTGTCATGATGACAAGATGAAGTGTCTGAGGCAGCCCTTCTCTTTGGCATCACTGTGCAGTAGTGCTTCAGGTTTGGTACAATTTTTCCTCAATATTTGATGAGATCCAGATCTTCATCCTACAATATGTCTGCAAAGTTTGAAAAATACCAAATACTTTTTGAGTTACCGTGTTGATGATGATGCGGCAGCAGACCAAAACCATATGTATTCCCCATCTGGGTGAAGCTGAATAACAAGCTGAATAACAAGATGTACAGATAGCTAAATTTATAAAAACAATGGCTGAATATATCTGTTCTATTCTTTGCTTCTGCAACCTTGCATTCAACCATGTATAATGGCTAGGGAGTGCCTTAACATGCTTATGCCAAGGTTATTATACATTTGGTTTACATTTGAGTGCTTAAAGATTGGCATTTGGGCTCTGCAACAAGAAATTTCAAACTGGCTTATGGTCTCAGCAAAGGACGATCTTCTAGAGAAGTATTGGTAAACATACTGGTATCAACTGATATTTGTTAAAAATGAAGATATGGGTATCAGTTTGATGGGTCAATCTTGGCTGATATATAAACTTTTCAATATTCAAAGTTAGCATCACCAGAGCTAAAGACGCTAAGATGATACATTGAACGATCAGCCATTTTCCGTAGTAGAGTACAAGGGATTTTGTCAGGCTCATTCATCACTTAAAAGAGGTTTGAAAGTACTGGCCTGTAACATGTTTAAAATTCATTATTAAATCTGGCCTGCAGATCAAGCTTTCATTTTTGACAATATAAAAATGATGTAATGTCCCTTAATCTGTGCTGGCAAGCCTTACAAGTTTCATCACTAACAACTTCATTGCCTCATTGGCTCAGCAAGTTGCTCAGAGTTTAGTGAGTATTGGTATTGGCGATATTAGACAAAAATATGACGGTTATCGGTATCAGTAAAAATTTCAACATTAGTAGACTGCTACTATTTTTGAATAATGACAGTGGCTTTGGTTGTATCTAAGCGGACATATTAATAAATGCAGTTTCTGCTTGTAAACAATAAAATAATGTCTTTACCTACAAACCTGTAAGCCAAATATGGGGTAACCATGGTATTAGAGGGCTAATGTAATCCAAGCCACGGATTTGGTTTTTAAACACACTCCGCTTCATGTCAGATGGTTCTTCGCCTGCAGTCATACTTTAACAACAGATAATGCACAGCTTGTCATGCATTAACCATTACATGGTTAATACACCTAGGGAATTTCTTATTTATTACCATTTATTAATAAATTGTGGGGAAAGCATACATATCTGCAAGGTCTCAGAAACTGTCACAGGTGACACAAATCTGAGATCAATATTTCATCATGCTGCACCGAGGGAGAAGCAGCCACTGTGGGCTGATGCCATTTTTAGAGCTGTTCAATATAGTGCTGAATAATGAATGCTTTAATTAAATGCACATTTATTTTCAATTGTTCTTTAATGCTTTTCTGGAGCCAGAAAAGCTTACAAAGTAAAGGGGTGAGCAGTTATTTTCTTCTTATTCACTTTTTATTTTATTACAATGAAATATATCAATAAAACAATGAGTAAACAACAAAAAATATATATATTTTTAAAAGAACAATTAACATCAATAGAAAAGTCAGCTATTAATCATCAGTATTTGAACAGTATTGATATCCATCCATCCATCCATACATCCATTTTCTTTGCCTGCTTTTCCTGTGCAAGGTCAAGGGGGTCCATAAGGTCTGTAACCTTTAACTCGTTTACTTTGGGCAGTTTAAAATAAACAGTACTAGCAAGTCAAGTGGGATGCAGTTGTCAGCAAGATATTTCAGCTGACATGCAGGGCAGCACACACAGGCAGATACAGGAAGTGCCACACTGTTTTCACCAGCAGAGAACCACACAGCAATGCAAAGAGTGTCTGTGATAAAGCAAATGGAAAACCCAGAAATCTTTTGACCTCCTGTTCCTAAATCTGAATGCCTGATTGGTAAATATGCTTGCTTAAAACTGTAAAAATGCGCTACATTAAGCGTGACACATTGATTAACCTGACTGATAACTCTGTATAAACTGCTGCATTTTTTTCTCCATCATTTGTGTCATAGTTATTACCCAGTCATTGTACTTAAGCATTCAAATCTTGACAAAAAGTCTGTCTTTCTGTTACAAAGCTTACAAAAGATGTTTGGAATGGAAACAACTCCACTTGTATTTTCTTTCTGCTCATCCCCTTTATGGAAAATTCCAGTGACATTGTCTATATATTTATAGCATTCTAATGCATACATTTTTTACCATTATGCTAATCTTTTTTGTACTCCATGTCATGCACATTTCACTGGTGGTCCTTCTCTTATAGAAAAAGGCACACAGCTTCACTTTGATGATACCATTCCTCTGCCTTCTTCCCCATACCTCCCTAATTCCAGTCAACTCTTCCCAGCTATTTTCAAGGATATAAACCTAATGAGAAAAACAAGGTTACTTCAGAGCAGTTCTTGAGAAGACACCTAGTAGGCAATGTACTGTATGCATGCTATAAACTCTCATTTCCTCCTCATTCAACTATCATAGACTGAAATGGCACCGGCTGGTATACACAGATCATCCAAAACATCAAAACCACTGACAGGTGAAGTGAATAACATTGATTATCTTGTTACAATGGCATCAGTTAAGGGTGCCATTATTTATAAGGCAAAGGAACAGTCAATTCCTGAAGTTGATGTGATGGAAGCAGAAAAAATGGGCATCCATAAGGATCCAAGTGAATTTGTCAAAGGCCAAACTGTGATGGCTTGATGACCGTGTCAGAGCATTTCCAAAACAGCTGGTCTTGTGGGAGTGTTTCCAGTATGCTGGCTATGATATAAAGGTGTCAGAAGATGGTGCATTGCAGCCTGGTAGCCATAAAGTAGTCAGAGTACCCATGCTGACCCCTGTCCACCAATGAAACTGCCTAAAATGAGCATGTGAGCATCAGAACTTGACCAATGAGCAATGGAAGATGGTGGCTTGGTCTTATGAGACACGTTTTCTGTCACATCATGTGGATGGCCCGGAATGTATGCATTGTTTACCCGCGGAAGAGAAGGCACTAGGATGTATTATGAGAAGGAGACAAGCTGGTGGAAGCAGTGTGATGCTGTGGGCAACGTACTGCTGGGAATTCTTGGTTCCTGGCATTCATATGGATGTTACTTTGACATGAACCGCCTACCTAAACCTTGTTGCAGATTTAGTACATCCCTTCATGACAACAGTATTCCCAACACCAGTGGCCTCTTCCAGCAGGATAATGCACCCTGAAATACTCCAATATGTCACACCCCGATCGTGCCGATCCTCCTGTGCCACGCCCCCCTCGTTAACCTCGTGTGGATTCCCAGTGTTTACCAGTTGTTTCTAGTTGTCTTTTTTTAGTTTGATGTATTTAAGTCCACGTCAGAGTTTGTTTCCCTAGTTCTGTCATTGTAGTGTTATGTATTGTTAGGCTGTTTGTTCCCTATGCCCCTTCGTGTCCCTATTAAACCCCTTTATTTTACCCCAGTCCTGCTCTCCTTTGCCTGCTTCCCTGGTCCGTGCCGCATCATTCATAACACAATAATTGTTTAGGAATGGTTTGAGGAACATGAGAAAGATTTCAAAGTGGTGAGTTGGCTTCCAAATTCCCCATATCTCAATCTGATTGAGCATCTGTGGGATGTGCTGGACAAAAACCTCTGATCCATGGAGGCCCCACCACACAACTGACAGGACTTAAAGGACCTGCTACAAACATCTTGGTATCAGATACCACAGGACACCATCAGAGGTCTTGTGGAGTCCCTGCCTTGGTGGGTCAGAGCTGTTTGGCAGCACAAGTGGGAAAATGACCTAGACAATATTAGGCAGATCACTTTAATGTTGTGGCTGGTCAGTATACCATTCCATTTAAGCACCTTAATCCATTGCAGAGTGGTAATACAAGGCGTATATATGAAGTAATAATCTGCATTCTTAACACAATGTACCAAAGTATTAGGGCAATTATGTTAAACAAGAATTAGTTTTCCATTCATCCATCCATAAGAACTTATCCAGCACATGGTGGTGGTGGGCCTGGAGCCTAGCCAAATAAAAATAAGGCAAGGGTGCCACGCCCCCCTCGTTAACCTTGTGTGGATTCCCAGTGTTTACCAGCTGTTTCTATGGGATGCCAGTCTACTCAGTCACTCAAACTCCAAATGCACAGAGCCAAGGGTAGCAATCATTTATTTTATTAGATTTATCGAATTCAGATATACTACACTTTTGACTGGGTGATATCTTCTGTCCAGATGGACACTACAGGCAATAGCATAAAATGGGAACTTGCACTGCAGTCATATTCTGCTTCTTTAATATTGATCCCAGAAGTCCATTTACTTTCAAACTCTTGGTTGAATTATGGATGGTACTGAAAATCTTGACACAGGGGATAACAAGAGATAAATGAAGAGTAGTTTAAATTATTCAATGAAGTAACCAGGTTGAGTTTTAACAGCTGCTCTTGCAGACTCACTCCCTTGAGTAAGGAACAAAAGCAGCTCACTCAATAAAGGGGACCACCACACCTCGAGATATTTCAATGGGTTCCCCTTCCAGAGATTTAGTAATGCCTGTCATACTATGATAACACCTCGATATAAGAGCTTAAATGGGCACAACTCTCACAGCGGGCTCATTTTTATATGATTATAGTTAAATGTCTTCTAGATTGGATTTCTTTTAGAGGTTGATTTTACAAGGCATTACAGAGCAAGACCTAGGCCTGTCTTTGTATTTTGAACTTGCCCCCGCACCGACTCACAGCTACCTGTGAAAGTGATATGCTAATGATGGTGTGTCAGTGAACACAGCAACACCCAAGGGCTCTTTTCAGAGAGATGCCAATTAATCTTTACTATAGTACATGTTCACAGTCATTTATGTTCTTTGGTAACCTCCCCATTCTGGATGGGCTCCAGGGGAATTCTTTGTGTATTCCTCTCACACCCACACAGTAACCTCCTTTGGCTCTCATTGATTCACGGTAAACAAAGATAGCCACTGACTGCAGGGGAACCTGTTTATGTATAAAAGGAAAATGCATAGCATCGGGTTTTTCCAGAAAAAGAACACGAGCCAGCAATGTCTGAGAAAAAGAGAACCAAAAAAAAGTCCAGCCCCTAATCAAAAAATATACCTGTCAGTAAACTGTCCCCATCACCAAAAAAGCATAGCAGCTGAATTCCAGGCACGCTACTCAATGTTAATATGAAGGGGAAAACAGAATTACTTCCTGTAATTATTAAAAAACAAACAGGGAACAAGTTGAGATGCATTAACCAAGAATGATAACACAAAGGGGGTGCCTGTGTACTCAGTTCAAGTATGATGCAGTCAACAAGGACACTTCTACAAAGCCATGAATTTGGATCTGAAAATGTCTCACCGAGAATTCATCTATATATCCTAGTGGTGGGAGGGGTAATGACTGTAAAAAGAATACAGATATACTTTCAGCCATACCACAAAAACTGTGTTCATTCTAATGAGTTAATCATTAACAAATTTCTGAGCCTCCAAAAATCTGTTCAGATTTCAGATTTTCTTAAGAGACAACTGCATCGCACTTGGCTTACTAGCCAAGTACATCCATTTTTCCTGTGCTTTGGCTCAATGCAAGAATACACAGAGAAATGGTCTCAGTGCACCTCAAAAATCCTATGCTTCTTATAAATCATAAGACACCAGCTTTTTAGCATAAAATCTAAACTTTCGCACTAAAAATGATGTAGTCAACTAGAAAGAATGTAGTCAAAATAACAACAATCGTCCCCTTTATCCACACTGTTCATTATAGAACAATCATCGTCCTTGCTAAAATTAATTTCATTCATTCTAGGTTATCTCATACAGTGTTCAGGATCACTGCACCTATTTATTACAGTTCCTAAGGTCAGAAAGCAAAGACAGCAAAATATCTACAATGTATTAATCTAACAAACTGTCCACTTTCTACAGAGCTTGTATCAAATGTTTTTAATGAAAGACTAAATTGAGTAATTTTGCATTTTCATGCTTTTAAAAAATTCTAGTACATTAGTTTCATTTTCATTTTGTTTTATCACTTTAACAAGATATAAGCATAAAATAGAATTATGAGCAACCTCAGTACACAGTTAACCATACAGAAATTCTTCTATTACAAAAATACTGAGTATCTCAATATGATTGTGACAGAGGCCTTGGATCACATGGTGGCCAGATCACATCTGAAAGTGCATACTGAAGACACATCACTCCCATCTTTAGTACTGCAGCTGAAAATGACTGCAGGTCATATCCACAAACACAACACAGGCAGCACTTCTGGCAAGTTCCTGTCTGTAACTGCTATAACTGGCAGTTAAATCTGCCCTGGGACAGACCTTGGTGCGTGGCCCTATTTGCCATACGGGCAGTAACAGAAAATGGATGTCAGCTGGTGCTGATTCCATCTTTTGTCATTGGCAAAGGGCGCGGAAGAAGTAGATGAAAAGAGCCAGAAGTGTTATGACCGAATCCGTACCTGTCAACATCTAGGTTTCAAAATATGGCAGGGTTTTTTTGGATGGGGGTAAATACATAAGTAAACAAACAAACAAATAAAAAAACAAGGATAAGTAAATTAGTTATATGTATTTGTAATTTATTACAAAATATGGGGAAATTTATTACATATTGCATTCAAGCTGTCCATTGCAAAATGTGGCATATTATTACAAAATGCGGGTGGTATTACATAATGAAGTGAAAATTTGTTACATTTTGTAGGGTTATTACATAACATGCTGTTATTACGTGAAGCATTGTTTCAGGCCTGGGAAAACTGGAGTGATGACAGGTATGCTAATCATAAGACAAAACCGGGAATATTATTCTCTCCATCTATAGCTCATAATTAGGTAAAAGAAGTGTAAGGGGGAAAATTCTCGATCTTACTACTATCCACCCTGTGGCGAATGACTATGTACAACCTAGAAATAGGTCAAAAAGATACTAACTTGGTAGCTAAATCACAAGATCAAATAAGATTAAAACATCTCCAAAGAATGATAGTAATATACAAAGGAATAAAGAAATATAGGCCTACATATAATTGCCAGAACTGCTTCATGACATATTGAATTTTTAACAACTATTTCATAGCATTAACAATACACAATAACATAAAGGGTGGGAAAACACATGGCTTTCTATGCTACACAACAGCAGCCACAGGCGTTAGGTCAAGTTCTGCTAACCGGGGATCTCTACTGGATGACACAGGAAGGAAAAGATTAAAAAAAGGGGGTCACACATTCCCACAAGGGGAAATGATACGCTATCATTGTGCTGAATAATGAACACAAAATGACCCAGCAAATAACCAGAAATGGAACTGTGCCAACGAATTGTTGTATTTCTAACAACTTTTGTATAAACGTATCTGCTAAGAGAATATGAAAAACTGCTAGGCTGGTACCTACGTGTAGAGCACCCTTGTTTACCTCACTGACAAGGAAACACCAGCCAGCTGCTGGTGGGTGATGCATTATTCAGCTCCACACAGAGCAGCAGACGTGGCTCACCAATTCGCCCAGACCTGCAACGCTTTTTAGTCACCATCAGCGACGGTCCACCACACCACTGGACTTATTAACGAATGACACCCTGTGGCCTTAGCAGCTGCAACCAGAAAAGGAAGTGATGACATTGTGCTGTGCTGTCAGAGCGTGTGTCTTTACATACGCAGACAGACACAAGGTCTGTGTTTATGCCGAACAAAATATTCGGAGTACAAAACAGGCGGTGCTGCTGGCTTACACCGTGATATAATGCGGGATTTGTTTTCTTTTTGGTCATAACATGGAAAGTTATTAAGCCTAGAGTAATGCCAAGTATGCCTTCCTGTGATTTATAAATGAGTACTGTGAGTGTAAAATGTTTCCTGGGCACTAATAAACACTTTATGCATTCATACTGTAACTCCTCTGTATTTGTCCTTGGGGAAGATCAGCATGGAAGCAGAATCAAGGAAATCTAGGTCTCCTTATCTAAGGAACTCCAGCCACTCTCTAGGTACTGTTTGACAAACTGTGTGTCATTAACAGGCTCCCTCTCCAACAGGGCCATTTCCTTAGCATATATAGCTTCCTGCGGCGCTCTTCCATCTTTCTGTTACACGTTTCCAGGTCAGTCACAACTGGCCCGAGCTCCTCCTTCTAGACAAATCGATACACCTCTGCAGCTTTTCCTGCCAGGAGCTTCTTCAGAGACCTTAATCTCCAGGTAACTAAGCTTGGCTGGAGACCTCTGACTTTCAATTTACACCTTGGGCTTCCTCCCCCCGCGCCACCTCCCATTTCTTGTAGCTCCCTAGCCTCCCTCTGTATTTTGTTTGCTCCCTGTGTTTTGATTCCGTAGCTCTAAGTTGAACGGGAAACTCCCAGCCCCCTTATTCCCAGCCCTACCTACCACCCCAAAACACAGCTGGGGGAAAAGCAGTGCTGAGAGTAATGCAGCATCATAATTTACCGATTTATCCAGATGGTGGCCAGATGCCTCACTGGTTTATAATTGTTTTCAAGTAAAAAAAAAAAAAAAACACTGCCATTTGTTTGCAAACACAAACGGAGAGAAAGCAGCTATGTCAACCTGACATTATTTCCACCATTACTTCTTTGTCTTGTTGGAAAAACTGTAAAACATTGTAATTGAACAACTCCCAGTGGGGACAATAATTAGGACAGAAAAACCACAGGTTGGGTTTCTTTCACACAGCCTGCGTCTCCTATTCTCCATTGTTCAAACTGGACAAGAAGGGGCTTTATTGCTCCCTCCACTCTACAGACACTGGCCGCTGCTCTTATTCTTTGTTCAGGTTCATTGGACTTACATTGAACAAAGGCTATGCTTCCTTTAGGAACAATTTTGATTTTGATGTAAATTTTATAAAGGTTTGCATCTTTCATGAATAGCCGCAAGCAAGATAAGCATGAAGCTATGAAAACAACACACAGTACCAAACACACGCTCCTGTAGTTACCAAATGCATACCTCAGAGGCAAACAATTTTCTGATTCATTATATCTGTGTGTGTGTGTGTGTCATTGCAGCCCAAATCATTCTGAAAATGTGACTTAATTCTTATCAGGGGCAAGGGCTTTCCACAATAAAAGACACATTTTCATTGCCATGCTGCAGAAAAAAGTTGCAGTCATGAGACTGACATTATGAAAAACAAAAGGCCTCATTTCCCCCGCTTTGCTTAACAGACGTCCATCCATTCTCGTCCACAACTGTGTCTGCTTATGTAGATTAAATACTTTTTCTGATATAGGAGCAGTGTGTAATTGGTTGATGTTCCCATTGTAAAAAGGACAGTGCTTGGTCAAAAGAAACCGCAGCATTAGCGGGAACCTAAAATCCCAAAGTCTTTTAATTGAAGTAATTCATTAACTGGCCTAATTTACATCTACAATAGTGGTGCAGTAAGTACTCATTAATGGCTTCCTACCACAGTTTAACGGTACAATGGAGATGCTTTTATGCGAGACGGCCCATGGCACAGAGTAACACCCCCCACTGGAAGCAGATAGAGATCTGGTGTTGAGAAAATGACATTTTCTGCTGAAAACTTGACAGAACAGCTGGTGCTCCAACATTCTCCACAGAATGATTTAAATAATGAAGTCATTAAATCATCAAAACCTGAATCTGCCTTATCAATATTTAATAAACTTTCCTTAGAATACTCCTCCGAAGAACTCCCATCTGCATAAATTGAAGCTGACAAAACTATATCTGCTAGATGAAGCAATCAGTTTGGGTAAATTAACAGAAATCTAATGTGTCTTTTTAGGGGTGGGAAAGCCTGAAATACAAGCACTTGCCACAATCTCCCTCTGGAATAAAATGACATTAAGTAAGATACCGAAAATTAATCAGGTGTTGTAGTATTTGATGGTGGTTTGATTAGTCACCCAGCCCCTGTATTAATGCGCCGTAAGAGCGTACTGGAAAAGTAACAGTCAACAGAATGTGTATCTGTTACAATATTCTTTCATGTAAAACAGTGGGCTGCACTTGCTAATGTATACATTTTTCAATTATATATA
>JAODJW010003364.1:0-13832 GCA_026777045.1 Hyperopisus bebe | reverse complement strand
CAATGGATGTTTTGAAAAGAAGACAGATTACGGATTTAGCCAGCGTTTTTTTCATGATTCTACATTAAGATTTCAGCAAGATACTGTATAAACTGAAATAGACGCAAAAAGTACGCAATGTTGTCGACGACATACTCGGCCCCAGAGGGTTAAAGTCTTAAATGATATTTACTCTTTTAAATTGTACTGTGCTGCCATTTTCATTGATTTGGCCAAGGCCTTTGACTCTGTGAATCATAAATGTCTTATTGATAGGCTTTATGACATTGGCATTTCTGATAAATCCTTGTCTTGGTTTTCAAATTATCTTAGTGATAGAGTGCAGTCCGTGAAGTCTGAACAACTTCTTTCCCAGCCTCTCCCAGTCTCCAATGGCGTCCCACAGGGATCAATACTTGGTCCTACACTTTTTTTCCATTTATATTAATACTATAGCAAACTTGGTTACAGATTCATCTATTCATCTTTATGCCGACGATACAATTCTTTACTCTACAGGTCCTTCCCCTGCTATAGTCTCTCAACAACTTCAATGTAGTTTTAGTAGATAGCAACAGACTCTTTCCAAATTGCATCTCTGGCTAAATACCTCCAAAACTAAAGTCAAGTGGTTCGGAAAAAAAGGTCACTTTCCATCAAACTCTCCAAGCATTTGTTCCCTTGATGGGACACCTTTGGATCAGACTACCGAATATAAATATCTGGGAATTTGGCTAGACAACACTCTGTCTTTCTCAAAACACATAGATAATTTGAAGCGTAAGATCAAGTTAAAACTTGGGTTTCTTTATAGATTACGCTCTGCGTTTACGTCATCTGCAAGAACAACATTGGTACAAATGACCATCGTCCCCATGTTTGATTATGGTGATGTTCTTTATAGATCAGCATCTAAAGGACTGTTTCAAAAGCTTGATGTTCTCTACCACTCTGCCATCCGGTTTATAACTAATGCTCCTTTTAAAACTCATCACTGTATTCTGTATTCTTCTCTCAATTGGTCATCATCATATACCTGCCATAAAATCCACTGGTTTATGGTCATTTATAAAACTCTCCTTGGTTTGTCCCCCCTTATGTGCAAGAATTGTTACACTCTACTTCTACTGGGTATAACACTCATTCTGCTAATCTAATTCTGCTGACAGTACCTGAGGCTACTTCTGTATTTGGTCTGTCATCTTTTCGGAATGCTGCTGCTAGAGACTGGAATGATCTGCAGAAAACACTAAAACTGAACACTCTCATTCCAAAGCCTGCTTTTCAATCCCGGATCTCAGCGCACTTTAAGGACGTGTGCTGTTGTTATTTAGATTAGATTAGCTGCTTTTATTCATTGCTGCTCCTTGTTTATTTAACGTTTGTTATGTTTGTAAATGTGTAACATTATTTCATTTAATTTTTGTAATTTCATTTATTTTGTTTATTTATTTACTTTTTAAAAAACTTTTATTTTTGTATTAGTCCCCTTATTTTCCCTCAAAAGGCTTTGCCTTTTGCCAGGCCACAGTTGTAAATAAGAAACTTGTTCTTAATCTGTCTTGCCTGGTTAAATAAAGGTTAAAAAAAAAAAAAAGTATGGAGGCAACCTTGTCTTGGGCCATAGCCACACCCCCAGGGGAGATTACATACCCTAGGAACTTCACGGTTTGATGATGGAACTCGCATTTATCACCTTTTATGTAGAGCCGATTCTGTCTAAGGCGCTGGAGTGCCTGTCGGACATGCTCAGCATGCTGTTCCTCTGTGTCAGAATAAATCAGAATATCATAAGCAATTACAAACATGTGCAGCATGTCCCCCAATATGTCATTAATAAAGGATTGAAAGACTGAGGGGCTATTAGAGAGCCCATAAGGCATCATGAGATACTCGTATTGCCCAGCAGTAGTGATGAGTGAGGTCTTCCACTCATCACCCTCCTTTATTCTGATTAGATTACACGCACTCCGTAAATCCAATTTGGTAAAAATACGAGCAGAACCCGGATGCAAGGGGGGACGTGGAGGGATGTATGATTCCCTGTTTTAGGGATTCCTGTATATATGTTTTCATGGCCTCTTCTTCTGGGCAAGACAGAGAGAAAAGTCCCCGGGGAGGTACAACATTCTCAACGAGGTCGATCACACGGTCAGAGGGGCGATGAGGCGGGAGACCGTAAGCTTGGGATGTACTGAACACATTACTAAAATCGCAGTAAATCTCCGGAATACCTGACAGATCCTCGGGGCAAGGGCTCTTGATGGAGGAGACTCGACAGGGTATGCTTAAACATCCCATAAAGCAGTCCGATGAGCAGGCCTGGATCTCCCAGCTTCTCCAATCTATTTTGGGATTGTGGCAGCGTAACTAAGGGAATCCAAGAATGACTTTATCTTGTAGAGAATGAACCACAATTAATCGGATAGTTTCAGTGTGTAAGACTCCCGACTTAAGGGTCAGGGATACAGTGTGATGGGTCACCAGACCAGAAGAGAAGGGTTTACCCTCTACACCCCTTACTACTAATGGCTGAGACATTTCCTCCAGGGGAATTTGATGTGACCATGCAAACTCAGTGTCTACAAAATTTCTAGCGGCACCCGAATCTAACAGTACTTGTTTCCCAACACAGTACTGTATGATCGGTACTACTAACTGCGTTTTAGTCAGATCAGGAGGAATTAAGGCCCTTACCTGAGTCTCTCCTGTGGGGCTCCGTGGGGTTCTTTTAGGGCACAGGTGCATGAAATGCCCCTCTTCTCCGCAGTAAATACACAAGCCTCTGCTCCGCCATCTTTCACGCTCTTCCGGGGCGAGCGGTGCACGTCCTAACACCATAGGTTCCGGTTCCCCCTGATGTGATGATGGAGCTGCCGCTATAGTCTCCACCCAGGCAGGTGTGCGTCTCTGCTCCCGGACAATAGTATCCAGAGTGATAGACAGCCGTACATATTCTCCGAAGGTATGGGTTGCTCCGTGACAAGCTAATTCAGCCCGGAGTTCAGGGCGAAGAGCATGCCGGTATATTGTCTGTAGACAGTTCGTGGTCCAATCCAGGCCGGTGGATAAGGTCCTGAATTCCAGGGAGAAATCAGCCGCCGAACGGTTTCCCTGTCGCAGGTCTAACAGCTGATCGCAGATGTTCCTGCCTACTGCAGGATGACCTCCTTAAATGCTCATTGGAATTTGTGTGAGGACTAAAGCAATACGCTGCCTTCTGACCATAAGGCGGTGGCCCAGGTAAGTGCTTTTCCCCCAAGTAGAGACATCACAAAATGAACTTGGTCTTGATCGGAGGCGAACAGGTCAGGGTAGTGTTCAATGTACAATCCATGTTGCATTAAAAAGGCTTTGCAATGGTCAGGATTCCCATCGTACCTGTTTGGGAGAGCCACGGGCATGGGGGGACGAGGTAGTATTGTCGGGAGAGGGATTGCAGCTGCTCTGGTAAGCTGTAGTTGCCGCACCATGTCTGTCAGACGGGAGATCTGTTCTTGGGCTTGCTGGAGCTGATCCTGCACCTCCTGGTCCATGTTTACGGTGAGGTATTCTGTCCTGCTATTCATGACACGAACACCGAAATTCAGGCAACCAGGTTTATTGGAGAAAGCACAGAGAGTAGTCAGTAGCCGAGTCGGGGTCGTAGCCAAAATCCGTCCGAGAGGTGCACCAAAAGCCGGGGGTTCATCCACAATTGTCATTGGATGAAGGGATGCCAGGGGTCGGTAAGCCAGGAGGTCAATCCGGAGATGTGGAAGGTACACACAGGTAAGGACACAGGGAAAGTCACGGGTAGGGGCGGACGGGCAGGAGTACTGGCAGGAGGTGCGGGAGGTTCGGGAAGGGCCAGGAAGACAGAACGTAACTGGGGAGACAAAACGAAGTTAGACCGCTCAGTAAGTGCATAGCAACAATACCTCGCACCGTGCTGTTGTCAGTGCAAGGTTTAAATATCGTTGGTTCAATTGTCAGTGGGAGGCGCTTGTTGCGCTGTGGGCGTGACAAGTCTCTGGGGTGCACATAACAAAGACACGAGATGGAGGAGCGAGAAATACGACCAGCACCCTCAACATTAAAAGCAGGCGTTGGGAGGTACTTTTTATGAAGTTGAAGGGAAAAAGGACCTGGACAAGAGTCACACTATATGCAAGTTGTGTAAAACTAAATTGAAATATTGTGGAAACACGACAAACATAAGAAACCACACCCGGACGCATAAGAAAAACAGCCGGTGGTAGCGGCCACCGCTAACCAGAGGACCATTGAGCAAGCGATGTCAAAGTTTCCACTGAACTTGGAAAAGGCGAGCCGAATTACAAAGTCCATTGCAACTTTTATCGCAAAGGATTTGCGTCCGTATTCAGTTGTTGAGAACCAGGGGTTTCACTCTGTTACAGAATTTGGAGCCATGATACAACATACCATCCCAAAGATATTTAACTGACACAACTATTCCCAAACTCTACAACGAGACCAAAATCAATGTCATGGAATAACGGAAGAAAATGGGTAGGATAGCTTTAACACGCAACGCATGGACATCTCTTGCCACAAAATCTTATGTTAGCGTAGCTGCTAATTTTATAACCAATGAGTGGCAGCTAGCGTCTTGTGTGCTTCAAACCAGAGCGATTAATGAGAGTCACATGGGTGCAAATATGGCTGAGCTATTAAATAATGTAGCAGAGGAATGGCAGATTGCAAAGAAGGATTTATTTTTAGTTACTGATAATGCAGGCAACATGGCTGTTGCTGCTGAACTGGGGAAATTCCCACATGTGAAATGCTATGCCCACCCGATAAACCGACTACTTGGGAGGGTGAGACGTATTACGTATTACAACATTTTTCCACTGCAGCACTGCCGCAAAACACCAGCTTAAAGAGAAGCAGAAGTTACTTGGGCTGCCAAAACACAAGCTAAAAATTGATGCGAGCACCAAGTGGAATAGTGCTTATGAGATGCTTGACAGGTTTCTGGAGTAGGAGTCTGCAGTCTGTGCTGCCTTACTGTCTCCTCAGGTGAGGAAAGGCGAGTCTGACATCTCCACTCTCAGTGAAGCAGACATCTCAAATGCAGAGGACATCATCAAGGCCCTAAAGCCAATGAAGGATGCAACTACTCTCTTGTCAGAGGATAGCAGCCCCACTGTCTGTTTGACTGCTCCTTCGCAAGCTCAGCTCATTCAGAACACAAAGAACAGTATGGGAGACTCAGTGGTTCGAGAGATAAAACAAGTGATCAGTGCGGATCTGAGAAAGAGATACACAAGCGAGCTGGATAGAGACACACTTCTCGTGGCCTCTGCTTTTGACCCAAGGGCCTGCCTTTCCTTTCTGAAGAGGAGAGAGTCGAGATGTATGGAAGAGTGATTGCTGAGGCTGCATCATTAGGTAAATTTACTATGCCATTTTATTTCATATAAAAATATAACGCTGAGCTTAAATAATTATTTAAATGATTTTAATCTATTCCTCTCATTTTGTTTGCGTAAAGCAGTGAGATGACACTGAAAGTGGAATAGGATAAAAACCCACAGTACAATGCACTGAAAAAAGAAAAGAACCCATCCACTGAGGAAGAGCAACAGCAAAGCTCTGCTTCTAAAAGGAGGTCCTTTTCTCTGCTATAAAATCTGCTGGGGCAGACTTACGCTGAGGCTAAAGTCCAGAAGCAGCCTTTGTCTGCCTATGCGACAGCGGAGGAAGAAGTTACCAAGTACTGTAGCTATTCAATTCAGGCCCTCGATTCCAAATCCAGTCCTTGTTTTCAGTTCTCCCAGGTAGTTAGTTTAATAACTACTGATTCTGATTGGTCAGAGGCTTCACACCTGGCTCATAGGTGAAGGAAGGCTGGAAAATCAGCAGGGCTTGGCCCTTGAGGACTGTGAGTTGAATAGCCCTGTTGTAGGAGGTTGTGGTTTTCAGAAGAGTCTGGCATCCTTTGGTAGCAAAGAATGATGAACCCTCAAGATGGTGAGAAGGGCAGTCAAAGCCATCAAAGACACTGCCCAATCACACAAAGATTCAATAAGTGATGTGCTGACGTTTCTTACATTATCATCATTCTGGGACTCATCATCTCTGTCACAAAATTGTCCCTCATCCCCCTTATCCTGGACTTTTACTGCCTTACAGAGGTTAACTGCAGCAAACTCAGTACTAGAGGCACACAAGTCATCCTAATCCTGAAAGGAAGCAAGTATAGCATTCACTTTTTTCACTGCTGGCTTTGTAAGACTACACCTATCCATGTTTTTACTCATATGTGTGTTATACCTGGAATGGTTTTCTTTCTTCTAGGAAGGAGACAAATGAGAAATCAATATCAAACACACAAATACCACACTAGTAACAAGCTGTGTATTTTAATAGAGGTAATATCAAAGGTCACATGACCGAACCGGAAAACAAGTCTCATTACATCCATTTGTCAGAGAAGGAGAAAGCTGTGGCTTTTTATTGTTGGCATTTTATTATATTTAAATGTCCAAATGTTAGTGAGAAGAAGAAATGTACTTGTCATGACCAGTAAAGTACTACAGTAGATGTGGGATAACCCTAGCAGTGATTTTTGCTGTATGTTACAATGCACAATATCAGGGAATTTTAACTCCACCATAAGTTTCCATAACTTTGCATTTGGATATTATGGATATGTAACGTGAAATGTGAATTTCTAAATAGGGGAGCACCACAAATATGCCATAAAGAACCATAAATATGATTAGTCAAGGGGACCGGGTCATAATCACTAATTATTCTACTCCTACTGTACTCATATCCTGAGAATCTTGATAAATATTGTCCCTGAACAGGAAAAGACTGAGAACTGCAACAGAACACCCAACACATCCCTAAAGTTGCTCTCAGGCTGTGTGGCATCATGCTTTTCCTCATTGCCATGTGACAGGCTGCCCTGATGCTAACATTATCACTCAGCCTGTCTTTGTATGATACTGGGGAAAAATGAGTGACAGAAGTGAAGACTATGGAGCTAGCAATCAGAAATTTGCAGAGAGCGACACGTTTTCTATCAGCTAAGACAAACTTGTTAGTGTTAGCTTGTTAGTGACCTACTGCATTATCCCTGTCAGGACTACTAATGTTAGCCACTAACATTATAAAATCCATATTTTTCTCAAGGCTTCATCTGATTAAAGTCAGCTAACATAATACTGGCATTTCTTATTAAACTCATAATCTGTGTGCTACATCTACTGCATTGTGGGCTAAAGTATGAGACTATAATAGCCAAAATAAATATAAAAATAATATTAAATACTATAATATAATTTTCAATTATATATTATTATTCATGGGGTGCTCGGTGGCATAGTGGTTAGTACTGCTGCCTCACAGTAAGAAGGTCCTAGGTTCGGTCCTGGATCCGCAAGCTCAACCTGTGTTTGTGTGGGTTTTCGCTGGGGGCTCTGGTTTCCTCCCAAGGTCCAAAAGCATGCAGAATAGGTTGATTAGTGAGTTTAAGTTAGCCCTGTGAGTGCATGCACCCTGTGGGGTGTTGGTTCCTCCTTGTGCCCATTATTCCCATGATAGGCTCCAGTTCCCCCTGCAACCTCGGTTGGGGTTCAGCAGTTTCAGAAAATGGATGGATTGTTATTTATCATAATAGCAAATTAAATATAAATTAAAAAGCATTTTATTCAGAGCAGCCTTGTTTTTTTGTTATAAATAACCTAATATTGCGCAACGTATGTTGGGCCGAATTTTGTTCCCAGTCCGATCCTGTGTACCGTTACTAGTACCTGAAACTAGAAGCTGATATTTAATTTATTGGATCATCTGGAACATACAGGCATGTTTGAATTATCAATTATGTTGATAGATTTTTGAGACTATTTTTTGAGCAATTAAACTACAGTAATTTTCATTGATTAATAAAAATTAAAATGAAGTGTCACTTACCAGACGGCATCGAAAAAAGTGGTCGCTTGGCGCCATCCTGGCTTCATATAACTGATGACAGTAGGCCTGTGGCCGTTCCACAGGTAAGTAATTTATTATAAAGCGCTTATCTCCGACAAAAAGTCACAAAGCGCTTTATAGTAATAGAACAAAGTAAAACAGGGGAGAGAATACTAAAACTAGAGAGACAAAGTATAAAACAGTACATAAACAGCAAAGAAATACATAAAACATAAAACATGCTGTAAAAACAAAACACAAAGATAAAACAAAGATTACTCAGCTCTGAGTAAAAGCCTGACTTTAAAAAATGTTTTTTTATAAGAGACCACTGAAACAGCAGTGAGCAAACCATATGGCAAGTTGTTCCAGAGCCTAGGTGCCACTGCCTGAAAAGCACAATCACCACAAATTTTCAGTTGGGTACAAGGGACCACTAATAGGCCCTGCTAATAGGTACTAATAGGTAGTGGGCTGTTTAACAGTATCGAGTCATATACTGAGTCATGTCCGTATATCGTGTTGACTTTATTTTTCGGCAAAAAACGGCATGACACCAATCTATGTCTGTTCCATCAGTATCGGGCCAGGTACTGTATTTCACCTGTTTGCCGCATAACAGCCCAGCTGCATCAAACAATGGCAGGGTAATCATAATCGGGCAAATTAAAATGCAGTGTAGTAAGGCCAGCATGTTAGACACAGCATGTCAGGCTCATTCCAGAGACAGTACTTCAGCCAGAATATTATTTGCCATGGATGCGGGCCAAGATGGGCGCATGATCAGGTGTTAGTTTTTGTGCTAACATACTGTTTAATAACATAATTACAGATAAACTTTTTTCGTAGTAATGGTACACTGCCCAACCACACTTAAGCACAAAAATGACCCCACGTTGCCAATAACTCCGCTGAAAATATAATCAGACACGTTGAAAGTGATTATTGAAGAACAGGGCATAACTATCAGGCAATCCATAGATGAGCTTAAGGAATCTGTCAATTTTATTTTAACAGAGATGCCGGATTTGAAAAGTAAAATAACGCATACTGAAAACCGAGGGGCTCCCGGAGGAAGATAGTGTCACGTTCGGGTAGAGAACAAGCAGGGCAGGCAAGCGGAAGTCCAAACAGGTCAAGTTTATTCACCACAAGGAAGGACAGCGACGCACATTAATGACAAGTCTGGGGAAGACTGACTCAGACGAGGACTAAATACACAAGACTAGCTGAATATAACAGGTAACAGGTGAAAACAATCGGGAATTAACACGAGGTAACGAGGTGGGCGTGGCACACAGGAGGATCGGACGGAGCTGGGCATGACAGATAGTGAGAACATACGCAATAAATTGATTCACATATGTTGTTGATCGATTGCCCCAGGTTATCAGGAAAAGTTTCCTGAAGTAGTGGACTCGGTGGATTGCTTGGGGAAAAAAGCCTTGCCTACAGGCACCCTCATAATGTTATTATTCAGTTTATGACAAGATTTCACCGCGATGAAGTCTGGAAACCAGCAAAGAACAATTTACAGTTCAGAGAAGACCTTTCTCCGGAGGATAGAGAGCATTGCAAGCAATTGTGGCCACAGATTGAAAAGGCATGTCAGGAGGGAAGAAAGACCTTTGTTGGAGCTAGGGCTTTGTGGGCGGGAAAGAATTTGCTCTGCTCTTGAGCCCTAAGATTTAAATCCTGATTTTGCTCTTGCTATCTTGCCCACGGACTTGATGTGTTGGGTAAATATTTAACGAGTTTGTTTCTGTCAGGATCTTGGAGGAAACAGAACACTGGACCCGAAGTGCCGGAGACTTATTAATTGCTGGCATACAAAATCTAAAGGACAAGGCAGAAGCATGGTCAGGGACAGAGCTGGAAGGTCATAAGTCAAGTTGGTCAGTCCTACACCAACACGCTACGTAAGGAAACAGGAGACTCAGGAGGATGAGATAGGCATGGGTGGTAGGCAGGTGGGTAGGTAGGTAGGATGGCAGGCAGGATGGCAGGGATAGGGAAAGGAAATAGGAGACAAAGGTTATATGCTCAGTAAGGCATCTGGGATGGCAACAATACTTTGTGATTAGTGCAGTGATCACCTTTTGATAGCAATCAGATTGCTTGCAGCTGGATCGCCATGCTCACATAGGTGTGCGCATAACAGAACCCCCCCCCCCCCGACAGCCGCATCCTGGAGGCCGTGATAAACGTCAAGGTCAACTGCGGGGGCACGGCACTGGCTTGGAAGGGTGGAGTAGATGGAAGGAAGATATCAGAGACCAGTCCAAGATGTCCCTCGCCGGGATCCAGGATCGCTCCTCAGGTCCGAAGCCCTTCCAGTCCACCAGGTACTATAGCATGCTATTGCAGTATCAGGAGTCAAGGAGGGCAGGTACCTTGTACACTTGGGAGCCGTCCTGCAGAGAACGAGGAGAAGGGACGGTGACATCACTCGGAGGGTGCACTGAACTGTACTTGACTGGCTTTGAAAGGGAGACATGGAAGGTAGGTCAAATATGGTAAAAACTGGGGAGGTGCAGCCGATAGGAGGGTCCCACTTGCCGCATGATTTTAAAGGGACCGATGAACCTGGGGGACAACTTGCGACAGGTAGGGAGCTTCAAATTGCGGGTTGATAACCATACACATTCCCCGACCCAATAGGAAGGAACAGGGCGGCAACGACGGTCGGCAAAGGTCTTCTGTATAGGAGCCTTTTTGCTGAGGGCTTGTTGTGATCGTGCCCAGACTTCCCAAAATTGTTGGAATCAGTCCTCCACCTGCTGGATCCCGCACTTGCAGAGTCCCCTCCTATGGGAAGAGCAGGGGTGGAAAACACTGAAAAGGAGAAAGGTCAGTACTGGGGTTGTGCCTGGAGTTCCTGGCATCCAGCACATCTCCGGAGTGAGAGGCCAGGGCGTGAGCTACGGGGTCCTCCAGGATCTCGAGCTGTTGTAGCCAGTAGATCACCTCATTAACGAGGCTAATGTATTCTGCCTCGCTCAGTCGAGGCGTCTTCTCTCCGAGTCTGGTCATTCTGTTACGCGCTGACCAGGGAAGCAGAGGCCAGGAGACCGAAGATCAGGGAAAATGCGGGTTTTAATGGGAACAGCCACGACAGGGAGAGGCAAAACACTGGGTAACATTACAATGACCAGACTGGGGAAACAAACGGAAACGCGGACTAAATATGATAGACTAATGACAATGAGTCGGAACAGCTGGTAAACACGGGGAATCCACACAGGGTTAACGAGGGGGCGTGGCACATAGGAGGAGCATACGCGGCCCCTGCTGCTGCTGCGGTGCCCACGGCCCCTGCTGCTGCTGCACCAGATCCCGGCCCCCTCGGCCTCAGTGTCCCCAGTCCTGGCCCCCTTCGGCCTCAGTGCCCCCGGTCCCTGCTCCCTCGGTCTCAGTCCCCGAGGTGGTCCCTGACGACCTGAAGTGGGACGCCTCGGGGATCACCCCCCCTCCAGGGGGTCCCCCCAACCGCCGGCACCGCATCGCGGCTGTTCACGGCCAGGTTGCCGGCTCTCGGCCTCCCAGAAAGGAAGGGGGCACCGACGTCGGGGTAGACTCCTGGAGCCCCCCTTCCTTCCCCAGGCTCTGGCTGAGAGATTGGCCCCGGCCTCGCCCAGGGCACCTTGTCCGCCGTCCACGGCCCGACCACCAGTGTCCCCTCGACGGCCTGCGGACCCCTCACCTGCGGATCTCCCCTTGGCTCCCTCTTTGCCACCTCCACCAGCCCCTTTACCCGCTTCCTCGCCACCCTCAAACCCTGTTCCGGCCCCACAGAGACCTCCTTCCCCAGCATACCCTGCCTCACGCCCTCCGAGGGTCCTCTCTGCTCCCCAGTGCCCTTTACCTTTAGCTCCTTTGCCCCCTATGTCTGTGTCCCATCCTGTTCCATCGTTGTTCCCTCCTAGTGCCTTGGTACCCCCTGTGTTCACTCCCCGTCCTATTTCTGCGTCGTTCCCTTCTAGTTCCTTTTTGCCCTCCATGTTTCCCCCTTGTCCCTCAGTGCCCTCTGGTCCCTTTGTGCCCCCTATGTCTCTTCCGTGTCCTTCTGTGCCCTTGTCCTCTTTCGGTTCCTTTGTGCCTCCTGTATGTCCTTCCCGTCCTTTTGCATCCATGTCCCCAGCTGGTCCCTATGTGTCTCCTGTGCATGTGCCCCCTGGTATGGTGCCTCCGTTGTCCCCTTTAGTGTCCCCAGGTCCCATGTTTCCATCTTTGGTGTCTTTGTGTTTGTCTGCGTTTCCTGTGGTTTGTGGTTTATTGTTTGAGTTGTAACATGGGTTAGAAAGCTCGTCCACTGAGCTGCGTCACCAGGTAATGTAAACGATTGGTAGCGAAGCTCCTCTCACGGCCGATGAGAGTCAGTCTCGCGATATTTCAGGCAAGTTTGAGGTTTCAGAACATGTAGCAAAATCGCACAGAGGCAGGGACTATTGTGAGCGCTCAATGAACAGAGGCTGAAGTTATGAGAAAGACATACTCCTAGCTAACACTACAACTAACATAAAACAGACATTACACCTAACACAAGCAACAAACATGAAATAACGAAATAGAAACAATGTTATCATGGAAATGACCAGATTTAAATGAGTAAACTTAAAAGGGAAATACTGTTCTGCAAAGCAAGCAAAGTTGGTGGAAACATGACCCTAAAGCCTTATAGCAAGCTATCAGAACAGCTTAGGTTGTTAGAGGAAGAGAAAGTTGGTTTACTTAGTTGCAGAAAAGGGGGGTGGGTCTTGGCAGTTGGTTGCTGAGCCTGATGAGCTGATGAGATGATGGCACTCAGGAAGGTGCGGCGTTTGTAGCAGTGGAGTGGAGCCCCTTGGATTCTCTCTCCTGGTGAAGCTTTGTCTTGGTTTCTGTTCAGCTGGGCCTTCACCGGAGGGCTTCTTGTGGGCTTCTCTTCTCCTGGGCTGATGTTCTCTGCCTCTCTTCAGGCTGATGGTCTTTCTGCTCCCCGATTATCTTTCTCTGCCTCTTTGTTCTGAGGTGCCAGGTCTAAAGTTCATGAACAGGGATGACCAGGAATTCGACTCCTGGCCCAATGGCTGGCCATCCATTTGGCGGGCTTTCGGAAGGGGTCCCATATAAGTCCTTTTGGGATTTATGACCCGACTGATTCTCCCTTTACTGATGTTTTTCATTAAGCTAGTATAACTTTTGATACATCCACTTTCATGGTAACCACTGACTAGATTTGGAATCAGGAGTGATTGTCCATCAGTTTGACACCAAACATGCCATACCAGCTTCATAGGTTCACACCTCATAACATCTGTATTAATTGATTAATAATTACTTATATTATATATGTGACTGACTCACATCAGTATATGATACAGGTGTTTTGGGTTGCTCCTCAACAGATGTTACACTTTGTGCAGACATTACATCATATATTCACATATTAAAAAACACCACATCTTATCCTTAGATAGGCGTGGCCGTTAGTTTATGGTAATATCAATATAAGTTGCACATCTGGAAACAACATATCTTGGTTGGTGTGATTTATCCCAATTAATCTTCTCCAGAATGGATAATGTACACCTTAATTCAGTTCTTTTAATATAGATGGTAGAACAAAGAAATATCAATATCATGGTAGAACAAAGAAAACTTGCTAACAGACTAAGATCAGATAAGGACCCCAAAGGAATGTGGAGGAAGGAAAAGGGGGGGGGGAGGTTGTTAACAAAGAAAAAAGACTCTGAAAGTTAGGACACACTGATTACACTATTTAATTTTTCTTCTGGTATAACCATGAGAACATATATGCAGGGGTAGCTAATACCTATTTCTTTATTCAAATTTATATAAGTGTTCAAGTGAAAAGGGGTAAAATAGGTGATACTCCGTGAACATGGTTATAAGCGTGGCACACAAAACACTAAGATTATCTA
>JAODJW010003363.1:0-13885 GCA_026777045.1 Hyperopisus bebe | reverse complement strand
CAGCTTTGAGCTTTAGCAAGAGCCGTTTGTGGGGGACAACATCAAAGGCCTTCTGGAAATCTAAGTAGATCACATCACAGGCCTTTTTGTGATCAATTTCACTTGTAGCTTCCTCAAAGAACTCAAGTAGATTAGTTAAATTGGACCTACCTCTCCTAAATCCATGTTGGCTATCCCTCAGAATGTTATTTGCATCCAGATAATCTACCATTTTCACTTGGATTATAGCTTCCATTATTTTTCCAGTAATGCTAGCTAAACTGATTGGCCTATAGTTTGCTGGATTACTTCTATCCCCTTTTTTTGAAAAATATTTTTTAATTAAATTTGCAGGAAATTCTATAATTCCATGTTTGTGCTTTGATTATGGGGCACTGAGTGTTGATTCATAAGGAACAAAAATGAATTTACATAAAATTGAAAGGGGTCTGAATACTTTCTGAATCCACTGTATATACAGTATGTGAAATCTTTTGTTTAACACTTGTAAGCCTTATTGTTTAAGGTTCAGTTTATTTTGTTGTGTTCCAAACAAATTCATTTAATGTATTAAACAATTAAACATTGCCCTCTTGTTTGTCCTCATATATGCCCCCCTGAAAAAACACTGGCCCCATCTTGGCCCCCCTGGAAAAATTGGTCCAGAACCGCCCCAGACTGTCCTTGTTTTTGCTCCCTCCCAGTTCCCTGCCAGACGGTCCATGTCCAGTTGGGAGTGAACACAGACGTGGAGTGTCTGGGAGGCCACAAGCGGCAGTTTAGAAAGGGAGTTTATATTTTTAACAGAAGATCAAATACAGTGTTTTATTGTACTTATTTACACAACAATTTAAGCAGGGGTGGTTTGGGGGTGGCAGTGCCTCTGTGATACTAACCAGACCCAAAGGGGGAGCCCATCCTCCAGGGGGCAGCAGAGGAAGCCCTAACCCTAACCAGACCCAAAGGGGGAGCCCATCCTCCAGGGGGCAGCAGAGGAAGCCCTAACCCTAACCAGACTCAAAGGGGGAGCCCATCCTCCAGGGGCCAGCAGAGGAAGCCCTAACCCTAACCAGACCCAAAGGGGGAGCCCATCCTCCAGGGGCCGGCGGAGGAAGTCAAAATAACAAAATGACAAAATCCCAATTCATATGGTCCAAACATTTAGATTCGAGTCTAAATGCAAAGGGCAGACAGGTGCTGCTTACATTTCTTGCCTGGACTGCATTTATTGTTTTTTTTATTCCTGATATTTTGCTATGACATTTATATTTTATAAATAAAAATATTCCTAATCCGAAATCATAACTGGGTGAAACTAAACAGTCGGAGCTGTCAGACCTTCAAGAAAGCTTTCTGGATCAAACCTTCAGGAACATCTTCTGGATTGGACCTTCGGGAACAACTTCTGCATCATTACCGTCTCCTGGCAAAAACTAGCTCAGATTAATTAGGATACGTCAGATTGGCTGCTGATGAAAGCAACCTATAAAATCTATATAAAATCACTATTAACAATTAAAACAAGCGTCATTTTCCCTACATGCAGTTGAAGAAGATATGAGCGAATACAATTGAAAGGCAATTTACTTTCAATTTCCAGTTCCAAAAAAAAAAAATCCAGCCCATTTTTGAGTTCAGAATTGTGTCCAGCCCACTGTCAGGGCAGCCAGCGTGTGTGCGTGCTCATGCTGAGTGTGTCGCTTAACGCACGTGAGTCTCCCTCCCCTCTCAGGAATGTAACAGCAGTCTTGCAGTCTGGCTCTTCACGGCTGAGCCAATCAGCATGCGGCCAGCACACGATAAACTCAACAAATGATGTCAGCTAAAGACAAAGCTGTTCCTCGGAACTGGGCAGGTCGCTGTATCCTGTACTGGCGGTGCTGAACTCTCCAGTCAATTGGAGTTCCAGTGAATCACGCGGGACCTCACACCGCCTCAGAGAGCAGCAGGAGAGTGAGCCCTTCTCGGGCTCTCGTGCTCAGACACGGGGGCCAAAGTGTTGTTTTTGGCTCGCTCTGCTCCACGTGGACAATCTCCGCATGTTGACGCAACCCACCCCCTACACTGACTTCATTCCTTCCGCAGGTGCTAGTGACGCCAGCGCTTAATCACTCTCAGTGCTTGATGTTTATCCCTGCCTATCTCCTGCATTTTTATTTATTATTATGACTTGGTTGAAGATTGGATCACAGTTTAGGAGCCATTGAAGCACAAATCTGCATAATTCCAAAGGTTTAACAAACTTTCTTTCATTGTAAAAGATAGACATCTGGAAATGCTGTTCAACAAACTATAGTTGAAGATTTGTTTCTTGCCCTTTGTGAGACCATGCCCTCCTTGTAAATCATTCATCCAGGTATCTTTCAGCAATTTGTTTAAACATGCTTGTACTTATTGCTTCCCAGTTTCAAAATACGGGAATTGTGCCAGCTGGTAATCAGGATCCCAGCAGTATAGTATAAAGTATGAGTGTATAGCATGAAACCTCTCCCAGGAAAGACCTGGAGGGCAGAAGCATCTGGATGAGACATGATTCCCTTACAGGGTATATGCTACATGAAGACACCAGGTTATGCCCTCTGCCTGCTGTTGCACCGGGAGACAGCAAAGTAGCCGGAAGGAATGCCAGACAGAGCCAGGTGTGGAAACAAGCACCGACACTTGGTGCCTGAACTGGGCTAGAGCTCACTGGTCCATAGAACCAGCGCCTCTTTGTTTTTCTCTTAATAGTATCAGCACCACTCAATATCTACTGGAACTGAATAACAAGGGGAGTACAGGCAACTAGTACTGAATGACAAGAGGAGGGGGTACTGGCACCTGATACTGAATAACAAGGGGAGTACCGGCACCTGGTGCCGAATAACAAGGGGAGTACCAGCACCTGGTACTGAATAAAGAGGGGAGTACTGGCACCTGGTGCTGAATAAGGAGAGGAGTACCGGCACCTGGTGCTGAATAACAGGGGGAGTACCGGCACCTAGTACTGAATAAAGAGGGGAGTATTGGCACCTGGTGCTGAATAACGAGAGGAGTACCGGCACCTGGTGCTGAATAACAGGGGGAGTACCGGCACGTAGTACTGAATAAAGAGGGGAGTACCGGCACCTAGTGCTGAATAACAGGGGGAGTACCGGCACCTAGTACTGAATAAAGAGGGGAGTACCGGCACCTGGTACTGAATAAAGAGGGGAGTACCTGCATTTCGTACTCAATAACAAGGGGAGTACCGGCACCTGTTGTCGAATAACAAGGGGAGTACTGGCACCTGGTACTGAATAAAGAGGGGACTACCGGCACCTGGTACTGAATAAAGAGGGGAGTACCGGCACCTGGTACTGAATAAAGAGGGGAGTACCTGCATTTCGTACTCAATAACAAGGGGAGTACCGGCACCTGTTGTCGAATAACAAGGGGAGTACCGGCACCTGGTACTGAATAAAGAGGGGAGTACTGGCACCTAGTATTGACTAACAAGGGGAGTACCTGCATTTCGTACTCAATAACAAGGAGAGTACCAGCACCACACAATCCTGTATGTGTGGGATAATAGTGTTAACCTTAAATTCCACTAATAATTTTGTAAGATGCCACTAATCGTGTATCACTTTACTCAATATGACAGGTATAACCGTGACATTGTAATATTAGTCTGTGCAAACATTATTTCTAATAAGACATTCCTGCCTGATAATACAAACAGCTTCTTCTTCAAACAGCCAATTGTGTGGCTGCAATTACACAAATACAAAACACAGATGGGGTAAAGAGGTTGAGTTACCATGCAGCTGAGCATTAGAGTGGCTCAGAATTTCAACACGGTGTGACTGGTACAAGACGTGGTGGTTCCAGCATCTCAGAAACAGCCACCCTCCTAGGATGTTCACTGGAGCTTACAGAGAACGGCGTGATGAACAAGAACTATCCAGCCGATGGAATTTTTGTGGCTGCAAACACCTTGTTAATGGGAATGGATAATGTTAGCAAAGTTTGACAACATTATAAACAATTCTGCCCACTTCTGCTAGGGGGCGCTCTCTTGGACCACATTTAGCCACCGGGTCATTCCACCATGCTGTGCTAAAAACATTCTTCCTGCCTGACATGAGACACCACAACACCTCCTCCCACTGCCCCACCCCCATCCTCAACCATGACACCCCAGGAAGCCACTCATCTTGCAATAGTAAAGTCTTGTGCTATCTGCTTTATTAATAGCACCCACCATTTATTTTTTATTAATATTCATTTATCTCCTATTTTTTCCCTTGCTACTGTATTTGCAAGAATTTCCTCCTGGGACCAATGAACGGTATCTTATCTTACCTTATCTTAAGGATGCAAGAAAAAATAAAATCAGAAAAGGGCTTCTCTGAACACACAGCTTACCTACTTTGTAACAGTTCTGGGGAAAACACGAGCCCTACTCAGTATTAGATGGACTTCATAAATCAGCCACTTTGTTGAGGAAAGCATTTGAGAATGATTAGTGTTTAACTCTAACTAAGATGAGAAGTTAGTAGAGCAATAAAAACACCACAATTACAGCCGAAGATTTAACATTTAACAATAAACATGACACACTTCTCAAAACAGTCATGTAAGCCTGATTATATTTAGGCCAAAATAAACAGGCCTACTCTAAAAACTGCCTCGCTTCGTTATGTCAAATTTTAATACTTTTTTAGCGTTAGAGATAAAAAGTGAGTGAGCATCCATAATTGCAGATAAGTATGGCCAAGAAAAACCGACGGCTAATAATTAACTGGCACCGCGCCGCGGGGGACACCCTGACGCCACCCTGTGCCGCGGGGGGTGAGCACCAGACTCTTAGTGACTGAGAACTGCGGGAGAGATATACGGATGGATAAAGAAGGTTCTACAAGCTCGTTAATCCAGCAGTTTATCTGATGTTTTTCAGTAAAAGCGGTGCAAATGGTGAAGTGTGTGTCCGTGTATCTGTGTGCTACCGTATCTGTGACGACGACTTTTAGTTAAACCAAATATCGCGGTACGAAATAATATCAGAAAAAAAATCATAATAGAAATTTAGTGATCTAACAAGCCATTGGTTAAATGGCTTCCTGTAGTAGAATAAATTATGGTTTAATTCATTTTGAGGACAGTTAATTCACTCGACGTATTCATTCTCGTTAAAATAATAACACTAGATCAACACTTATAAACTATTTTACATAACCTGGGAAACGAATTATGTGAGTCCCGTGTTCGAATCCCACGAAAAATGATGTATCTGTTGCTGAGGAACTGAAAACTATACTGGAAGCATTTATTCTAGATACAGGAGATTTTGTTCAGGTGAAATGACTCATGAAAAAAATGTAGCAGCGGCTCATCAGTCTGCAATCCCGTTCGTAGGAAGCGGAGGGCATGTGCGGGGCTTGTCCGCGTCTCGGCTCGTTGCTTATCAAAACGAGTCAACGCACCGCGGATTCGTCACGGATACATTACTGAGAGTCGGGCAATGCAATTGGACCTTTAACACTTAAATCTGAAACACCTGTCGTGCAAAGGATGCGCTTAATCAGAATTTTAAAAATATGATTTAGTATAATTGCACTGTTTGAAGTGGGCGGAAGAAACAGGTGCCGGTGTTATGCCGAAAAAGGCATCCCTGCCGTGGAATGCATGCCTGTCTCTAAATGACCGATTCGTCGCTGATCTGAAATGAGTTGAGCTACTTTGTCGAGTTAGGCTACCGTAGTGCTAATCGACAGCCCTAACCCTAATCCCCAAAAAACCCATAAAACCCTAACCCCCCAAAACCCCGGTCTAAAACCTCAACTCGTCAGAACACCGGCATGCATTCTACGGCAGGGATGCGTTTTTCGGCATAACACCTGTTCTCCCCTTGTTATTCGGTATAGGTCCACTTAAAGCTCCGTGTAATTGTGCTCCAAGCAGGCAGCAGTGTGAGGCTTTGGGCGATTCGATGCTGGAAATCAGCTTGTCACCGAACATAGGGGTTGTTTTGTTTCAGGCATGTTTCAGCTTTGGGAAACGCCTGTAAGCTTTGTGAGTCACGCCGGCGTCCTCCCTCGTATTGTCCTGTGTATCGCTACGGATTATGTCAAGGTACTTGTCACTAATCGCCCGAGATTCCAGACACAACACACCCGTCTAAGACCACATACCTATAGGGCCGGAGAAATGTCAAGACGATCTAAGGGGGGGGAGCGGCGAATGAGAGTTTGATATGAGGGGGCATAATCTAATAATTGAAAAATCCGATGTTTTTTCTTTTCTTTTTTTTTTTTTGGAGAATACTAACGAATCCAAATTAAATACCCCCGGTCCCACGACCCTGTCTGAGAGGGCTCCACCACGATGTGCTCAAAACCACCGATCGAGACCGAGAAGATCATCCTTCCTTGGCGCTTATGTTATATTCCCTGAATGTGTAATATATCATTAACTTCTGTGCATGCTGTACAGTGTAGTATTTTTCTTGTAAACTTGAATCAGTGTAGAGTCTGAGTTCTGAATCTATCTTAATTCTCTCTTGCATATTTTAACTAAGTCCAAGTTTAATAAACATCCACTGTGTGTGACCAAAAAAATTAAAAATCACAGTGCCCTTTAGGAAGATTTGACATTTGGCAACTTTTGTACGTTGGTGGTGATTTTTGTATTTACAAGTGCTATTCTTATTTACAAGAGTCGTTTCTGCTTCTTTTGAATCTCAACGTGTTTTCCTCTAACGTCCCGCAACCCAGTTGAAATTTACCGGAAAAATAATGACCAGATTACATTTGAATTAGCCTAATAGAAATTCCGAATAAGTACATATGAATTTCTTGGGTAGCAGCATTTCTGATAAACTGCGTCGTCTCAGTTCAGCAGCGCGCGCATACTGATTTTTTTCCATGTAAACATGACCGCACTCTATGAAAATGCGACGCTCCCAAGCGGTAAGGCTCGTTTCCTTAATCCGTTTACCGTTAACTTGCTTCGGTGTGATGCTGATTAATCTTCCCTATAAGTGTCATATCACCAGCTGCGCAGACACAAGCAATGCAAACGACACTTAAGGTAATTAAACTGCAAAATTCCCCGAAGGATCGCTGAAAATATACATTTTGGAACACCCTTTTTCGCAGTGTGTTCTAAAATGTTCCACGGCTCCAAAATGTTCCACTTCCACAATGCCCTAGCGAAGTACCGGATGAAAAATAACTGATGTCACTTTCTAAAACATTTTACCCAAAGGCATTTATACATGCCGCATTTATGCTGACTTCGTACATGAGGTTCGTGTTCCGCTGCTGCCGGTTTCGGGTCCTGTATAGGATGAGAACTGAGTTGTACCGGACGGACCAAAGCGGTATGCAGTACAGAAAAACAATCCAGGCTGAACAAAAATCTCTCACAGCGTGCTCTAAATGAGCAAACAATGTAATTAGACTTACAGAACTAACCTATACCAAGCCTATATTGAACTAAATTCTCAGTATCATTTTGCCCATAACGCAGGTAGGCTAATTCATGCTAATACAAAAAGGCTAACGACTTAATATGTGTATATGTATGCGTGTGGCTGTGTGTCTGTGGCTGTGTGTCGGTCAGTGACAATCAAAATGTTTAATGTGTTAAACCATTAGCTCAAATTACTCCAAATACTTCATGAAGAATTGCTGGTTAACCTTAGTTGAGACCTTTTGCTCACCTTTTGATAACCCCGTGAAAAATCTGTCCTGCTCCCCTGGCTATAGTTATAGACTCCATTACCTATTTTTGATCACGTAAGGGAACGAAATATCTCGGGCATTGCTGCTCAGAACCGGGATAGCGTCTCTGTCGCCACCATCTGGTGTAGTGATGTAGGTACACCTGGAAGAATCGCTGTGCGCAATATAGTTTCAAAATGATCTGAGAGCACGTGTCAAAAGTACCGTAACAAACGAACCCGAATGAATCATTTAGTTTAGTCAAAGTCTTTATTTGTCAATTCTGCCATATGTACAGGACATAGAAAGGATTGAAATTGCATTTCTGTTGTACCCACAGTGAGTGTACAAACAAAATGTATATTAAATGCAGTATAATTATAACAGTATGTATAACATTATAGCTGTGTATAAATAGTGCATGAACAAATGACAAGTAAGAAAATAAGTTTCAAAACTAAAATTAAATACTAGGTACAGAAGGCAAAGGCTTGCCTAGAGGTGCAGCGGTTTGATTTAGTGTCGCCTCACACCTCTGGGACCCGGGTTCGAGCCCCCACCGGGATTCCATGTGTGTGGGGTTTGCATGTTCTACCCGTGCCATTGTGGGGTTTCCTCCGGGTTCCCTGGTTTCCCCCCACAGTCCAAAAACATGTCAGGGTGAAATGGAGTTACCAAATTGCTCATATGTGTGAGTGACTGGTGTGTGAGTGCGCCCTGCCATTGGTTGGTTCCCCATCCTGGGTTGTTCCCTGCCTTGTGCCCATAGCCTCTGGAATAGGCTCCAGACCCCCCAAGACCCTGAATATGACAAGTGGTTTCAGAAATGGATGGTGTAGAGGAGAAATAAGGGAGTGCACTGCAAATATGCTGGACCCACGTTATGGGGGGAGGGGTCCTGAGACATGTATTGCATGAAAAACAAAAGAAGCAAGCAGGACGGCACACTAACCTACAGCAGCCTGTGCTTACAGGGCAGGACATCCAGGCCCCTGAGACAGGCAAAAGTCCTGTGACTCACCTGCTCTCAGCCCGAAGGCTCCAACAGCTTTTCCCGGAAAGGCCCTGTCCCACAAGCAGGATGGGTGAGACCAGAGACAGACATTTATATCACTAATAATATATGAAACTTTGACATTCTTAAAAATGTATTTGTCTTATGTTCAGGCATCGCTGAACATAAATATGTCTGTTCTTCATACACCATGCGTAATATTTTTGTACATTCAGTAAAAGGCAAAGCTGTAAAGTATGGAAAGTATAATAAGAGGAAAAAATTAAAAGTTTTATCATATTTAATAACTGTTCTCCCACTTGTAGGGTCAAAGCTGGGGCAAAATATGAACACTTCAGAGCCAACAGCGGCCCCAGAAATCAGCACAGCGTCCGAGAGGCTCAGAACTGGCGTTTTCATCGCCATCCCGGTGATCCTGGGGATTTTCTTCTTGGCCCTGTGCCTTCTGTGCTGGGCAGTCCGGCGAAGCAGAATCCAAGGGTCCACGGATGTGTAAGCCGCCCCCATACAGTAATGCAGCCCATTATAAAAGGACATACTAATAACTACAGTAATAGCAATAATAATAATAATAATATGTTTTATTTAAACTGATATTCATTCTCTCTTTCAGGAGACGGGCTGAGATTACGGTGTCCTTCGGCGGAGGTCTAGACTGTGCTGGCCGTCCTGTGATGAAGATTTCGACGGGGCACAGACACGCCACCAAGCTGGTGGTCATGCTGATGGATGCTGGGTGGGGCCCTCTCCAGCAAGCAGGCTCAGCACCAGACAGCGGTGCACGAGGAGGCCACCCCCATCCCAAGGGCCCTGGGCCAAGGGTGACACCCTCCCAGGTCCAGTGCCAAAACGAACTGGAAGACTCATACGACAAGGCAGGACCCTCCACACAAGGGGGCGCTCTTAGGCGCATTGATTAACGGAAGAGACTGCCCTCCCTCGTCCAGTTTAAAGGGCAAATGCTGTGACATTATAATAGAATCAGAAATATATCTTTGCCAAGCCCAGTTCCGCTTTCATGCTAGCATACAAGCTTTGTAACGTGATATTGCCTTAAATCCAGTAATGTATAAATATTAATATCACAATTAAAAACTATTTTTCAGTAAGTGGATTGTATATTATTCAGGATTCTTTATTATCTGTATGGCAGAAGCAAAACAGCATTAAATTGATACCACCGTTACTTGTGACATATGATACAAAAGGTGTCGTATGTTTTACCACCATTGCGCAACGAGGGCAGATTGAGACGAGGCTGTAGTGCCCTAGACTCGGGTGGGGTCCCGCCGAGAGGCTGTGAGAGCAGCGCCGGAGCGTCTCTCGCTCCCCTCTCCTCTGCCACATCCCGCCGGGCTCCGTGCGATGCAGACCCTGGTCTCTCCTGTCACCAAAGCCATCTTCATAGCGCTATTTCTGTTCGCCATTCTGCTCATTCTCTATGTCATCCTCTGGTATATTTGCAGAGACGTCGACAATGAATACATTTAACCGTATTAACGCAGGGGGTCGAAGGTAGGTGAATTGGTGCAACTTTTAATTTGAAGCATAGTTTTAAATACGGCCACAAACGATTCTGTCGTTACTTATTACCTTTCCTATAAATATACGGTATATACGGTACAGCAGTATTCAGTATATTTCCCTGCAGCGCCGCAGGAACGATGCTTACTTGTTGAATGGCGATGAAGTGTCCGCACGTCACTGTTAATAATTTCATGTCACGTCGGCTGTCGTCTTTTAATTATTGAAGAAACGTTCTACTTGCATGATGTGGTGCGTTTTTAGCAGAACAATATTACAATTATTACAGTATTTTTCGAGGTGGCTTGTTTTCGTCGGATCTAGAAATGAGTGTCAGATCATTACCAATCAGCAAATATAATGACGGTGTCATACGGCTTAAGCTCTTGAAACTGTCCTGCAGCAATAAGCACGTCTGTGTACTGTTGCGTTCCATTAAGTATCTTATGCACCCAGTCGTCGCTTTATTAATTAACTGCTCGATCTACTCCTTAGTGATTTCAGCAAGAAATGATAGTTACGCAGAACATACGTTCACTGGTGGGTTTATTAGGTACCCTCAGCTAGTACTGGGTAGGACGTACTTTTGCCAAAAGAATCGCTTCAAGGACACACCATCTTTCCAAAGAAGGCTTTCTGCACACCACTGTAGTGCTGAGCTGTTATTTTGCACTTGTGCTTTTCTTGTTAAGGTTCCTAGCCATTCTCCTCTGATGACTGTCATTCACCACGCCATTCCTCCCATCACTCCACGTTAAAAATCTTAGCCGTCCTAATGCTCAGCGGCACGGGCGCGGAACCTCGTGACCCCATCTGTGTTCTGCTGACATTAACAAGCAGGTGTGTCTGATTAAGCCGGCCCGCTGTTTCTAGATAGTCCATATAATTTCAGCTCTTGGTGTCTTCATGCCTAAAAACATATCATATATATTTGCCCCTATGAATCAGAGTATTTCATTTTGTATGGAGCACTATTCTGATACGTGTATTTAACAATGTATATAGTGTCAGGTACCTCGTTAGTGTCAGAATTTGCTGAGTAATGTAGGATGTACAATGTCTTCCCTTTGATCAGCCACTGATGTGCAGGATGTCTTCGAAACCCAGCGTCTGACTCAATGCTCTTTGACCACAGATGCTGATTTTCCCCGATGGCCCCCGCATCGCCGGGAGGGCGGAGGGCCCTGATGTCGATTTCGGCACAGACGTCACTCTGCACAGACCTCTGAAGAGGACGACTCGGCGTTCCCACGGTGATCACGTTGCACTTCTACATATAGCTCATGAATTGGTACTTTACGTCGTGAGTGTCTCACAGGCCATCGTGTACGTTTTTTGTTCTCCTGCGGGTTCTTCGGCAGCGGCCGCGCGCTCGATTTTCTGGGGTGCGTCGGTGCTACCTGTAGGGGGCGCGCTCGTCATTTGGGACATGAAGTCTTGAAATAAAAAGCACTTTTCTTTTATTGCCGTGAATGACAGCTTTATATCTGACCACAATGGCACTGAGCTCAACAACATCTACAAGTACCATTGTATTTCAGCTGTTCACCCTTTAGCAGAACATAAAGCATGTCATTATATGAGTAGGTACCTCATATAGCCGCGGAAAAAATTGAGACCACTCCATATTTTTAAACAATTATGCATTTTTAAATGCTGCTTTAATCCTGCTTCTGCTGGCAGAAGGCTACACTTAGCAGCAGGTTGCTTCCAGCTTCAAAGTTTCTAAGACAGCAGTACAGAAGAATAAGGTGAAGCAGAAGACACTGGGAACGACCAGAAACCAGCCAGGTAAAGGGCGAAACGACTTTCTAATGCCAGAGATGACCTTTAACTTACCTGACAGTTTCTCATGAATCGTATGATGACATCAAGTGACCTTCTAATGGAATGGGAAACATTAAGTGCAGGTGTGAAATGCACTGCTAGGACAGTTCGCATCAGGCTCATAGAAGCAGGACTGAAGTCCCTTAAAGGAACAAAGAAGCCCTTTATTAATGAGAAACAGAGAACTAGGCTGCAGTTTGCATATGTATATGCAGATGCACATCCATAAATTGAGAAATGAGTGAAACAAAAAATTGTGCTGTGTTTTCTTAATTTTTTCCGCGGCTGTGAAATACCCTCCGTGGATGTCATATTCAGAAGCTTTCTTGGTTTTGTCAAAGATCGGATTGTAAATGTCTACCCAGATGTCACGTGACCGTCACACATTTATTTTTACGTGTTTATTCTGTGGTTTTAACCTATTAAAAATACCCATTTCACAGCCCTAAAATAAAGTTATTAAAGCCTTCGGTTGTACAATAACTGCAAAATAGTCCTGGGAAGTAACTGACTCAGCTGCAGGCTGTGGATTTATTATAGACGGTGGACAAATTGAAAAAGCATTGATTCCAGCATTCATGCGTGTCAGTTATTGAGTCCTCGTGCTATAGCGTGTAGCCAAGAAAGCCAGGGTGGGACAGAAATGACCAGAAATTGTCCTTATGAAACCTGTCTAAGTTACTTCAATAAAGAGGGAGTTCTTCATGTCCCTGGCTCCAAAAAAATGCCATCGCAGAAGAAGAGTCTGTCGTCCCAAAGGACACCCGTCCCGAGAGGAAGGAAACGTCACGTTCGGGCACTGAGACAGCCACCCGTGGCTTCCGAGGACCCCTGCTGCCAATCCACAGCCTCGTCATGCTTGAGGGCGCCGTCGCAGGCCGTGCCCGCGGGGGACGCGGCGAAGGTCGAGCTGTCGTGCCTGGCGCCGTTCCCGGGCTGCCGTGACACCACCTGTGATACTCGTTAGCTGGATCGGCACCTGGGGGGGGCGTTTGACAGTGCCGATGTTTCCATTTTAGTCACTCCAGCGTATTCCTGCATAAAAAGCACAAAACCTTTGCCTTATCGCAGCATGGCCATATTACCCGTTTATATGCTGAAAGCCCCCCTGGACGATTCTGCTTCCAACAGGTTGGAAAAGTATAATTGTATTTATCCCCACGGCCTTGGTAGCAACACAAGACCGTTGATTCCTTACGTCCAATAAATACCGGAGTAAGAAAAATGGCGTACGTGTCACTGTCTTAAATGGGAATAAACTATTCCTGCCTCGCCCTGTACCAGCAAATCCTTCTGCCTGCATTGTTCAGTAACATCAGCCTCTCCAGTCTGTCTACCGCTTGAAATAACACATTCTCATGGGCTATCACCCAGTCGTCCCTGCAGACTGATGGCAACACTAACGGCTCTGTAATCTCGCAGAGTGAATTCGCTGAGTCTAGACCTCAGTGTTGGTACAGTATTTTTTATAAAGACTAGTCTCCTGGTTGGCTCCGCGGATTTATATCTGTCAATTACTGACGGCCTTATCCAGAAAATCTTACATGACCGTGATGACAGAATATAATGTTACGAACAGGTGTCAAATAATACAAATAATAACCAGTTTACAATTATAGAAAGTATACTCCTAAACACATGGGTTCAATACCGCGAGTTTAATTTAAAAAAATGTCTCACATTATTGTTACGTCCGTGTGTACGTGTGTGTCCAGTCCGTCTCTCCTTCTCCCAAACCTTATCGCTGTTCACGCCCCGTCCCTAGACAGGTGTTATGCCGAATTCTGCACCCCTGCCGTGAAATGCACCCCCTGTCGGGAGCGCGCATCGCTCTTTTCTTCGATTCGAAGGG